>PVJI01018586.1:0-33002 GCA_004026765.1 Micronycteris hirsuta | reverse complement strand
TCCGGTGGCAGACAGGACCAGGTGAAGGCAATATTCAGAGATCAGCAAGCCGGAATCTTTTAAGATACACCTTTGCCGAATTAATTCCCATCCCACAGACATGATCCACACTTGCTCACACAGGAGTCACACGGAGCTGTGCTCAAAACGTGTAGATTCTCAGGACTGTGTTTACACATGTGTGGAAATCACTGCTACAGTGGGTTCATACCTTAACAGATTATCTTGTCTTTTCTTTCCAGGCCAACATTTTTATACCAAGGAATAAACAAGATGTGGTGAGGGCTTTGAAGTTCATGAGGGATTAGGTGAGCAATGCTGCAACACTCCTGTCCTGGGCAGTTAGCTTTTCCCAGGGGCAGGTGGTAGCCTGTCTCTCCCTGGAACACAAAGACCCGGATGCCTCCAGTTGTCCCCAGGTGGTAATCTTTAGCGGTGCCCCAGGAGGTCAGCTGTTTTCCCAGGAGCCAGGATGGGCCTTATCTGTAGTTTCTGAAACAAAGGCTTTAACATATACATTACTTGCTAAGCTTATAACTTTTTACCTTAAACTAAATTTTTCTAACTCTTGAGCCCCCTATCAATATCAAACTATACTATTTGGCCATAATAACAAAAACAGCATGGCACTGGCATGAAAACAGACACATAGATCAACGGAACAGAACAGAGAACCCAGAAATAAACCAACACTTTTATAGTCTATTAATATTTGACAGAAGATGCAAATATACAATGGACTAAAGATAGTTTATTCAATAAATGGTGTTGGGAAAATAGGACAGATATATGCAGAAAAATGAAACTAGACCACATTCTTATACCACACAGAAGAATAAATTCAAAATGTATCAAAGACTTAAATGTTAGACCCAAATCCACAAAAATTGTTGAAGTAAACATAAGCAGCAAAATTTCAGAAATTGCTCATAGCAATGTTTTATTGAATATACTTCCCCAGACAAGGGACACACACACACATACACACACACACAATAAACATATGGACTCCATCAAGATAAAAAGGTTTTGCACAGGAAAAGGAATCATCAACAAAACAAAAAGACAACCCATAGAATGGGAGAATATATTTACCAATACTTCTGCTAAGGTGTTAATATCCAAAATTTATAAAATACTTACACAACTCAACACCAAAAAAGCAAACGATCCAATTAAAAAAATGGGCAAAGATCTGAACAGACACTTCTTCAAAGAGGTCATACAGATGGCCAATAGACATATGAAAATATGCTCAATGTCATTAATCATCAGAGAGATGCAAATTAAAGCCACAATGAGATACCATCTCACACTTGTCATAATGGCCATCATCAATAAATCAACAAAAAACAAGTATTGGCAAAAGGGGAACTGTCATCCTTTCTCCAAAGGATGTGGAGAAAAAGGAACTGTTTTGTACTGTTGGTGGGAATGCAGATTGGTGCAGCCATTGTGGAAAGCAGTATGGAGTTACCTCAAAAAACTAAAAATGAATCTGCCTTTTGACCCAGTGATCCTACTACTGGTACTATATCTAAATAAATCCCATACACTAATTCAGAAGAACATAAGCACCTCTATGTTTATTGCAGCATTATCTACAGTCACCAAGATATGGAAACAGTCCATGGGTCCATCAGTAGATGAGTAGATAAAATATATGGCACATTTATACAATACAATATGCTCAGCCATAAAAAAGAAGAAAAAAATTTTTACAGGTTTTAAAAAAGATTTTATTAAAAAGATTTTCTTAATTTATTTTTAGAGAGGAGAAGGGAAGGCTAAAGAGAGGGAGAGAAACCTCAATGTATGTTTGCCCCTTGTGCACCCTCTACTGGGAACCTCGTCCACAACCAAGGCATGTGCCCTGACTGGGAATCAAACCGGTGACCCTTTGGTTCTCAGTCTGGCACTGAATCCACTGAGCCACACCAACCAGGACAAGAATAAAATTTTACCCTTTGCAACCATATGGATGGACCTGGAGAATATTATGCTAAGTGAAATAAGCCAGTCAGCAAAAGAGAAATACCATATAATTTCACTCATATGTGGAATCTAAGAAACAAACTAAACTAACAAGCAAAATGAAGACCGACTTATAGATGGAGAACAGAATGACAGTTGGTGGTGGGGGTGAGAGGGTAGTGGGATTGAGCAAAAAGGAAAAAGGGCTCATGGACATGGACAACAGTTTGGTGATTCCTGGGGAGGGGGGTTGTATGGTAATGTAATAAAACACAGTAAAGTTTAAATAAAAGATGATTAAAAATAATTGATACTTCAAATTATATGATATATACTAATTATAAGTTTTTTATGCCCAGTGAAAACATATTGCCTAGCTTAAAGATTTTAAGAAAATTATTCACTGCAATGGATGACTAAAATTTAATCCAAATTTGATGGCATTAGCTTAGGTCATATAAATTTCTATTTGGGCATTGATACTTAAAGAGTTAGAGGGAGGAGAATAGGTTCTAAATATTGCAGAGGTGGCATATGAAGAATGTTAAATAAATGAATTGCCAAAATTTATTACAGCAAGAAAATTGTCATGTAATGGCACATTTATTTAATCAGTGTTTATTGAATATGAACTGTACCAAGAATTGTGATGCACAGTATGAATCAAACATGACCTAGCCTTCAAGAAGTGTATACTGTAGGTAGAGTGTAAAACATGATGAATAAAATAGTATGACTGATAAGTCAAATATTATGGCAATTTGACAAATTTATATTGGTGTTTTCCCAAAGCTGTCAAATATGTCCTTCAAAATGTATTCAAGTAACTTTATTTACACATTTTATTGTATTGTCTTTGCAAAAGAAAAAACAGCCTTTTTGGAGCAACAGAAAGTTAATTAAGCTAATGTGATTGTCTAAAAAGCATGTCTAGTTTATGAAATGTAATGTGGAGCCCTGGCTGGTGTGGCACAGTGGATTGAGTACCAGCCTGCAAACCAAAGGGTCGCTGGTTTGATTCCCAGTCAGGGCACATGCCTGGGTTGCAGGTCAGGTCCCCAGTACAGGGCACACTAGCGGCAACCACACATGGATGTTTCTCTCCCTCTTTCTCCTTCCATTTCCCTCTGTCTAAAAATAAAAAAATAAAATAAAAATCTTTAAAAAAGGAACATAAGGTAGAGCAAAATAAAAATGTTTCAGACCTAAGAAACTCATTCCAACATCTTCTGATCTATACTTAATGTTACAGGGTGCAGCCAAGAAGTGGGCCCAAATAAGGATTTGCAATGGGGTCCAGAACTCAAAGTATCCAGGGAATATTAGAAAAATGTATATAGAATATTCTCACCCCTACAAGTCTGAAGGGGAGGGGGAATGGGACTCCTGGAGCAGGGCCATGCAGAGCTGTTTGGTATGGCAGCACCTTTGCAGCTAACCTCTGGCATGGTCATTTAACATATCTATAACCTTTAACTGGTTTCATAGATATGTTAAACAGCTGTAGCCATGCTTTGAGCCAGGGGGATGGAAATGACTTCCACCCAAGATGTAACTGGGAGGCAACTCCCCCTGGACACAGCGCCTGCGTAAGAACTTGGAGATGCTTGGCTCCATGCCATGGGGCCACACCTGTCCGTAGTTACCATGGCAGCTCAGAAAGGCTGGAGGAATATGAAGTGCTGGCAGGTGTAGCTGATTGAAGGGGGAGTCAGAAATGGGGCTGCAGAGGAAGATTGTTGTGGGTATTTAAGCCCAGGCACAGCAGCCATAGCTCGCTCTCTCTAGACCATGAAGGGTAGGAGTGGGGACCCCTCCGCCTGAGAGATAGGCTTGCTCCCTCTCTCTCTCTCTTGCTCTGGAACATGTGGCTTTGGGGCTCCCTTTGCCACACAGCTTAGGAAGCTAGGAAACAAGATGTAGCAGCGATGCCGAGCTCTCTCTTAGCAGTTCGGAAGAATGCAGGAGAGACGCTGCAGGTAGGGCTCTGGACCACGAGGCTTTGGAGGAGTGGGGACCCCTTGGCCTGAGAGACAGAGAAAGGACCACATGGCCTTGAAACTCCCTTTGCCACGTGGCCTAGGAAGCAGGAGAGGCTTTGCCTGGAAGAAAAGGGGTGAAAGGACTCTTGCTGGTGGGCCAGGAGAAGGGGCCACATGGTTTTGGACTAATTGAAGATCGCGGTGGTGACACAGTGGACGGTATCAGAACCAAGGGTCTGCCTGAATCACAGACTTCTACTTCTTTCCCTGAGATACGGTACCCTGGACTGGGCAGAGGGGAGAAGGAAGGACTGTGTACATTTGTGGGTATTCTGAGAACAGGTATTCCAAAGAACTATAGCATCTTAAAGGGGACCTTAGGTCATTACTCCAAGCCTGTATAACTTGTAAATAAATAATTCTTTTCCTTTTCACTAGTCTCTGGCATTGAGAGACATCTTTCCATTGGCGGTGAGCATAACGAACCTGGTGCGGGGTTGGCATATCGTTGGGTGTCCCCGGCCTTTGCTCTGTAACATTAATATGGAATCAGTCCACAGTTATTTAAAAATTGTTTAAAATTAATAAAAGTCACACTACTCATAGCAAAATTTTTGACAGTTGAAATATTTACAGATGTAAAGTAAGTCATGTTGTGAAGGAACTATTTGCAGCCGCTTTAATTAAATCAATTGTATATTGATTTATACATTAAAACTAAAATGTAACATATATGATAAGGTCACTCCTTTGGGGTACTTAATGGCTTTATTAACTATGAAACTCATCATAAAAAGAACCTGTTAAAAGCCAATTTAATATGACAATTTTAATTTTTTTAACTACATGTTGCATTACGTTTAGGTTTCACAAACAGGAGCACTTTGATCTGATCCTTGCATAGCAATGCTGAATGCAAATGTGGTTAAACCAGTGTAGCGGCCATTTGCATCTGCCAGCTCTGTAACTCTAATTCAGAGTCACTAAGATTATACCTGGCCCAATGCTTGTTATATGTGAGACCCAGAAACCAGGCCTAATATATCTTTTGGATATTCCCAATCAAGAGCTGGTCTATTGCTTCTCGCCAAAGCTTCTCGGCAAAGCTAGAGGGTCTTGACTGATTCACCAACAATAACCTCCTTGCATTCGAAAGGACCAAAGTTTTGCTACACTGAAGCTGCCTTTTTGTGTTATTGATTTTAAGCTGTTTATTAAGAAACAAAAGCCTCAGAAAGAACTCTCCCCTCCTTTCCTGTCCAAGAGACTCAGACGGAGAAACATGCTTTAGGAAGGAGATCTCACGGTGTTCTCCTTAACCTAATTTAAATGAAGTGTGGTAAATAAGAAGGCTTCAGGCAAGGACATATTAGCTAGGGGACCCCTCTGTCCCATTGTTATTGAGTCACCTAGTAAGAATTTTCCTGCCATGTATATTCCACTCTTCCTCAACTACCTGTAAATTGCCCATTCTCACTTCTAAAATCTAATATCTCATTCCCTCCCCTTCTTTGTTCAAAAATGCTACATATACCCAATGTTGCCTCACTGTCTTTGGAATTTTCATATCTATGTGAAATTCCAATGCATGTGTGTTAAACTGTGATTTTTCTCCTGTTAGTGTGTCTCTGTTAATTTGATTATTAATCCTGCTAGAAGAATTTAGAAGGTAGGAGGAAACGTGTTAATATTTTTTAGCCCCCTGCACATTGTCTTTGTTGTTTTGGTACTCACAGTTTTAACTTTGCTCAGATTAACTTTTTATTCTCATTTATGATCTTGGATTTTTTGTTCTATATCCCTAGTATATTAATCCCATCTCCTGGGCCTTAATCATATTGTTACAGAACCCAGCCAGTCAGTGTCCTACTGATTGCTGCCAACAGGCAAAGGAAAGGAAAAGGTGGTAAGGAAAAGGAATCTTTTAGTTGATGAACATGTAATTTGAAATAAAGGCAGGTTTCTGCCCCCAAACTCATTCCCTTGTAAAAAATAAATCCAAAGAAAATTGATCCTGAACCCTCTGCCAGGTCAAACTGGTCCTGAATCACTTTTCTCTTTAAAATACTGTCCTTGGGAAAATGCAGGCAGCTGAAGCATAAAAGGGGGTCTGGAGTGGAGGGAAGCCCTCACATGAGGGAGAAGGATCTTGGAAGGTCCAGGTCAGTTGGTTGTCCCTGGAGAGCAGTGTGTGTAATGTCCAAAGGATGGTATTCCTGGACAGGTTGGCAACCTTGTTGTATTCTGGAGGTGACATATTGGGCAAGAGAGTTAGAAGGCATAATCAGAACCACTAATAACAAAGGTAGGAAATAACTACAGTATCCTACATTAGGAAAGAGATGCTTCCTTGGAGGAATGTGTGTGTGCAAGGCATGTGCCATATGTCCAAAGCCCTTTTTCCCGCTATATTTAATTTGGGCTAGGGGTTGGGGGAGGCCTGGAACTAGTCTTAGAATCTTGTCTCACACCAACCGGTCCCACAGATGACCTCTCCTAGGTCCAAATGGCCTAAAGATCAAATGGTAGAGACATTATTTCATACCAACCAATATCACAAGCAACCCTGACAAGGTCCAAATGGCATGGAGCCCAAACAGCAGAGATGATATCTCACACCAACCGGTACCGCAAATGACCTTTACAGGGTCCAAATCACATGAAGCTGAATAGCAGAGACATTCTCTCATACCAACCAGCACTACAAACAACCCTTATGGGGTCCAAATGGCACGAAGCCCAAAGAGCAGAGACAGAGGATTCCCAGTGTAAACAAAACAGCTAAGTTCCTCCTGGTCCCCACAAAATCAGAAAGCAAGCAAAGACTAACTGTAACCAAGAACTAAGGTTTCTTTCATTTAAGTTAATACTCCACTATCTATTCTCAACTTTCTATTCTCACTCAGAAATAACCATAACTCACTTTTTAAAAATTCCTAGGAATATGACATTTGATTTTTTTACTTTTTAAATTTAATTATTTATTTGCATTACTATTAACTCCCTTAAACCTCCACCACACTGTTGTCCATGTCCATGAGTCCTTCTTCATTTTCTTGATCCCTCCACCCCCTAACCACCCCCTCCATAGTTGTAATCCTGCTCTCCATCTATGAGTCTGTCTCTATTTTGCTTGTTAGTTCAGTTTGTTCATTACATTCCATATATGAGTGAAATCATATGGTATTTGTCTTCCCATGACTGGCTTATTTCACTTAGCATAATGTTCTACAGGTCCATCCATCCTGTCACAAAGGGTAAAGTTTTTTTCTTTTTCACTCACTTTCAATCCTTGTTCTTTTTAACAATGGGAAGGACAATACCCTAACTGAGTATCATCAAGCAGTCAAAAGTCCCCAGATTTGTAAACAAAAAGTAAAGGAACGGTGTCACTTTGCATTGGGGCCTGCTGTCTTCTTCTGAAAAAGAAATTTCAAATCTCCTTCCAAAGTGCAGGTCCAGCTTTTCTTTTCAGCATCAACCACAGCAGCAGGGTTTGAATCCTCCTCAGGCAGTACCAATTTTATTCGTGTGTGGTGGGTCCAAGGCTTAATTTCTTCAAGTTTTAGAGAAGAGTGCATTGTCAGTAGGACATCTTAGAGAACAGTCCATTGCTCGGCTACATGCTATTCAGGGCTTTGATTTTTCCAAGTCTTCAGTAAGATTTGGTCCACTGGGTGGAATGGATGCAAGAACTGCCAGACAGGTAGGCAGATCCACAATGAGCAAACTTGTGCAGAGTAGTTAGTGTTTGCCCTAAATATTGTACATGTTTCTTAATTTTGACTTGTGCTCCAAATCAGCGGGGGAGAGGGTCCCAAAACTGAGACTTGGAAGGGTCTCCCATGCACCATTCTAAAAGGCTTTATCCAAGCCCACCTCTGGGTGCCGCCCCACTTCGGAGGAAGGCAATAGAGATTGCCTGGTCCCATTTCAAATGCATTTCCTGGCATGTTTTAGCCAGGATCTTCTCTACTGTGAATTCCTAGGCAAGTCAGGAGCACCTGGAGCTGGGACCTCTACACATAATTGCTGCTTTTCAGGCATGCAATTTGCAAAGTAAATCTTGGCCCAGCAGTGGAATAGGGCAGTCTGGCATGTAGAGAAAACTATGTACAATCTTTTGATCCACAAGCTGGCATTCTAGGGGTTGAAGGAACGCCTGTTTTTGTAATTGTCCTGTTACTCCAGTAACTGTTACTGCATCCGAACTTTTATTGGTTAATTTTGTATTCAGCATTGAGAATGTAGCTCCCATGTCTTCAAGGAAATCAATTGGCATCAGAATCTCTTTGTCCTTTTCAGCATTTATCAGTGAGGCTTTTCATCTCTATTTTCCCTTTTGAGCTTCTGGCACTCCTTTCTCCAATGGCCCTCCTCCATGCAATGCACACATTGATTGGTGCCTAGAGGGCCTCTCCTTTTTTCTTTATGATCTTGCCTCTTCTGGTCTTGCCAACCTGCTTCTAAGAACACTGTGGCCTGCTTTATCTTCCTTGCTTCTTGGGCATTGCAAACTTTAAAGGCTCTGTCCACCAGCTGAAAGGGATTCATTCCCAATGCCCCATCTAAACTCTGAAGTTTCTCTCTATTATCTAGGGCACTTTGCCCAATAAAATTCATGTTCACCATCCGCACACCTGGTGTCTGTGGTTCAGCATCATCGTGGTTCCTATGGGCCTGATAAATCCTTTCTAAAAATTCAGAAGGGTCTTCATTTGGTTTTTGCTGAATGGCCTGTATCATTTCAGGATCTTTTGCTTGGGCACCTCTTTCTTAAGCCTTTCTAGTATGTACTTTCTGTAATGTTCCAGGAAGGCTAGGTCTCCACTATTTGGATTCCACTCAAGCTCTGTCAACAGCATTGCCCCACGTTGGTTGGGGGTCCCACTAGAATTCTCTCGGTGGAGATGTTGGGCCTTTTCATTAGCCTTGTTTATAACCAACCGTCTCTCATCTGTGGTGTTAACAAGATGTTAAGGAGAGCCTGTACATCTTCCCAGTTTGTATGAGTGGCAAAATGGAGGTGATATGATCTGCCATTCTCTGAGGATCATCTCTAGATGAGGGGTTGGAATTCTTCCAATTCAGTAAGTCTGAAGTAAAGAATAGAGTATGGGCCCAGTAATAGCCAGTGAGCTGGCCTTCCTGATTTGCTCCACCTATAGGATATTGCCTCAAAGGGAGCTGCCTTGCTCTGAATAGGGAGGCTCCCTGGCCAAATTGGGTGCCCTGACAGGTCTTCAAGGGGGAGACTCATTTATCATTCTACAGGGGTGGGGCTGTTGGTTCTCTGCATCTTATTTCAGAGGTATTAGCAGTGCCCGCGGTGACAGAGAGGTTCTCTTGCTACTACCCTAATTCTCCTGGGTTCTGGGAATTAATGAGGCTTATTTCCTCGTTCTGCTTTTTCTTCCTACATCTTACTATCAGGAAGAGATTTCAAGTCCCACCCCTTCTCTGCACCCTGAATGGGACCTCTGTCTCTGGTGTAATCCTATTATTCAATGACAGAAAGGCCTTGGTGTGTAATGGATTTCATCCTATTTGTGTAACTGTTAGCAATACTGTTCCAATTGCATAATGGTACAGCAATCTATGGGACCATCCATGGGCCACCTTTCCCCACGGTCCAGAACGGACCTAGGCCACACAGTATTATAATAATAAACCAATACTTCCTTGGACATTGGATAATGACTGTGCATACTCTAGTCCACTAAAATTCTACCCAGTGGGCTCCCTCCAGAAACCAACCCAGAACAGCCTCTGCTGACCCAAACACACAGCAGGCTCAACCCTATGACCAGAAGCAGCTAGGCAACTTGGGAACAGAGAGACAAAACTGGCATCCATGACTCCATCCACAACTTGATTATTCCAATAAATGCTCACAAGTTTTCTGCCAACCAATCTCATAAACAGTAGCCCCAAGCAATGGCTTCCTCAAAGTTCAGCCAGTCTTCACCTGGACCCCAGTTCACAGCCCCAAACTCAGGTGATCCTTCCTCTTTTCCAGAGTCTGTTTCCTTCCAAGATCCATTTCCTTTCCACCTTCTATGCATGTTTTAGTGGCCGCCACCTTCAGTGGGTATGCAGAGAAATTTTCAGCAACTGGGAAATCTCACAGTCCCACTCCTTGGAGGGTCAACCTGCCACAAGTGGCTGGGATCCCTTTGTAGTTGCCATTTCTATGACAGAACCAGCCGGTAGGGGTCCTACCACTTACCATCAACAGACGAAACTCTGGACAGAGTTCAGTGGAAAGGAAAAATAATCTTTTATTTTATGAACATATAATTTGAAATAAAGACAGGTTTCTGCCCTCAAACCTATTCCCTTGTGAATATAAATATAAATTAAATATAAATATAAATGTATATATAAAATCTCCAGAGAAAATAACCCTCCCACCCTTTGCCAGGCCAGACCAGTTTTAGACCACACAGGGAATTCTCCTTTCCTTTAAAAGTACTGTTCTTGGGAAAATGCAGGTGGTCGAAACATGCTTCTTGTCATGGTCTCCTCTGGGCATTTCTTGGAGTCTGTGCATGCTGCACCTTCATTGGCTTCTGCTCATTGGTCCAACCCTTGTTTCCCATGTCTTCTGCATCATCTGACTGGTGCAACTGTGCTACTAGCCAGGAAGCTCCCAGGACTGGCCAGGGCGGTTGCTGACCAATGGAGCAGGTGTGCAGTGGTTCTATCATGCAAGCCACAGGGCCCAGTGCCAGCCACTCATGCATGTGGCTTCCTGGCCTGGCTGAAGCACAATGCTCCAACCAACTAAATGCCTTCCCACATGTTCATGCGGTGGCTCTGAAGCCCTGCGTAGAGTGCAGAGGGTGGAGCAGTGGAGCTCCATCACTGATGAGCCCTGTACTGGAAGAGCAAGCATGGGCAGCAGGTGCCTGGTTGCCACCATAGCTTCCTGTGTGGGGAGGGATATGTGGCTTGCCATCCAGTTACGTGGCACCTGGGGCCTTCTGTCCTAGACCTCTTCCCCTTCTCTCTTTTTAGCACTTGCTGCACTCCAAGCAGGCCCTGGAATGCTGGGGACAGGTGACAGGAATGTACACGGACCACATGGTCTACCACAGGCCTGAGAACCCGAGCCTCAGGTGGCGAACTGGACCAGTGAGGAAAGCGAACTGCAAAGCGTGCAGTGTTTCCATGCACTCTGCTTTTGAAGACTTCCCCCAGCCCTGGTTGGTGTGGCTCAGTGGATTGAACGCAGGCCTGCAAACCAAAGGATTGCAGGTTCAATTCCCAGTCCAGGGCACATGCCTGGGTTGCAGGCCAGTTGCCCAGTAAGGGGCGCATGAGAGGCAACTACACATTGATGTTTCCCTTGCTCTCTTTCTCCCTCCTTTCCTCTCTCTAAAAATAAATAACTAAAAAAAAAAAGACTGCCCCCGGAGTCCCCCATGCCGAGTCCCCTTCACAGTGTATGTAGTCATACATGCATTGTCCTCGTTGCCAGGGCAATGTATGCTGGTTGGGCAGCTGCAGCTCATGTGCCAGCCTTGGCACTTTCCAACTCCTCACCCATTTCTGGGGTTCCCTCCATTACAACATCACATTGCATTTCTATTTTACCTTGTCTTGCCTGATACTTGTATTCTAGTAAATTACTTTGCGTCCCTAACTTAAACCTCAGTCTTTGGGTTACTACTACACACATCCCAATTTCTGCTGGGTGGTATACTGTTCAGAGTTTAATGATGAAATTTATATCTTTTTATTCATTTAACAGACATGTATTGTGCAAAGCACTCTCAGCTTTTGTGCTACAGAGATGAATGAGAAATCCTCAAGGAGCTTACAGTGTAGTGAAGGATAAAGAGAAGTAATCAACAATTGTTATATAATGTGTTATATAAGTATTACATCAAGGGAGTCATGCAAACATAAAGGGGAATATTCAGGAAGGCTTCCTTGAGAAGGTGATACTTAAGCTGAGCTGGGAAGGCCACGCAGGAGCTGGTAAGGCAGAGGAAATGAATAAGTAAAAAGGCAGGAAAGGTATTCCAAGAAGAAGGAGCATCACATGTAAGCAAAAAACAGCATGGCAAATTAGAGAAACTACAAATACTTTAGTATGGCTGAAACATATTTGTAGCAAAGTGATGAAATATGAGGCTGATTGGAGCCAGATCACAAAAAGCCTTGTTGTACTATATTATAATTAGTAGGCAATAGGAACCCACCACAGGGGATTAACCAGACCAGTGCAGTGACCAGATATGTGTTTCAGATTACTCTACAGGGCTGTGGAAGATGAATTAGAGGCAGGTGAAAGATAGTGAACAGAGAGACTTACTAAAATCCAGATAATATGTAATAAGGGACCGATAAAGAGGAGTGGAGAGAAGGGGATGGAAGTGAAAGGAAGAGATGTAGTATTTGATAATTCAGAACTTGACAAGTCATTGGGCACAGGATAAAAAAGCTAAGGTAACCCATGCAGTTATTATTTGAAGTATTAGAAGAAATTGTTTGCAGTTGAAATTTTGATGCACAAGATGATGACTTCTTTAATGACACCGATTGTGTGGTGTATAGAGGGTGGGACAAAACTAGGTTTCCATTTGTTCATTTGGGAAATAATGCAATAATTTATAAATAATAATATAAGAATAAACTGTGTGTTTTGTGTACTCATAACTGTAAATCTACTTTTGCCTCAGTCCGTGTAAGGATCTGAGCAGAGATAAATCCATAGGCAGGCGAGGATACTGTTCTGTAGCTCAAGATAAAAGTTATGGTTGGGATAGATTTGAGGGTTGCCTGCATTGAAGTGATAGCTTATATGAATGAGTATATAATGAAAATCTGGACAGGTTTTCAAAAGGAAAATAAAATGCTAGATAACACTAGAGTTTCTAGTAAGTTTAGCATTGTTGATATACAGCTCGTACACTCTCATTATCTTACCTATTCCTTTCTAATAAGTTTTAATTAGTTATTTTCAAAGTACTTCCTCTTACCCAGTTTTCTGTGATCCTCTTCACAAGTGCCCACAGGAAGAAAGGAGAGACTTCAGTACCACCAACTGCATGTCTAGAGCTCCTTGTCCTACATTTTTAAAAAGATTTTATTTATTTATTTTCAGAGAGCAGGGAATGGAGGGAGAAAGAGAGGGAGAGAAACATCAATGTGTGGTTGCCTATCACATGTCCCCTACTGGGGACCTGGCTTGCAGTCCAGGCATGTGCCCTGACTGAGAATCGAACCGTAACCCTTTGGTTCACAGCCCCATGCTCAATCCACTGAGCCACACCAGCCAGGTTCCTTGTACTACATTTTATGATGAACTTTCCAGGAATCTATCTGTTACTGGAGCTTGGTTCTTCTCAGTGACACCGTAAAGAATGATAGATCAGTGAGATGAAAGTGGATGAGTAAGAAGTAAGAGTTTTATTATTAGTACATCTTTAAGAGAGAGAGCAGGCCTGCCAAGAGTGACAAGAAAACCTTAGCATAAAAGAAGCAACAAGACAGCCTAGGCTGGGCTGCTTTAGCTCACTGGGAAGTCGGGCCTTGGGGACAGGTTCAGGGAGTAAGCCAGGGACAAGCTGCCAGATGCCCATTGCCTTAGAGCAAGGGTGTTAAACTCATTTTCACTGGGGGCCACATCAGCCTCGCGGTTGCCTTCAAGGGCCGACTACTTTTAGGACTGTATAAATGTGACTACTCCTTATCTAGGAGCAAGGAGCTCGGCGCTGCTGCCAGGTAGAAACAAGGTGTCTGGCTGGATAAAACAAGGTGGAGGGCTGGATTTGGCCTGTGGGCCTTGTTTTTGCCACCTGTGCCTTAGAGTTTAAGAGACCTGTGGGGAAAGGAGTGGGAATGGAGGGGAGAAAGGAAAGGGAGTGATGTGGGCTGCTTCCCAGAGGAAGAGCACATGTGTGCTGGGGCCTTTGTCTCTCACAAAGGAAGAGAGAAAGCTGAGGCCTTTCTCTCTTCTTTTCGGGTGGGGGTCTTAGGAAAGGTCTCGGGGGAGGGTTTCAGTAGAATATTCATCAGTTCTCTAGGTGTGACCTTTCAGGGTAGTGGTCTCCACCTTGGACAGTGACAGTCTTTAGTCCTTCACTGGTTCTTGTATCACCCACGTGGTTTTGCTGCTTTTCTAGGCCTGGAGCTGAAACATAACTGAGGCCTGGATGTTATCTCCAGGGAGGGAGGGCCAGGGGAGGAAAGGTTACCCTGGGGGTGAGGTCTCTGTTTTTCCAGTTTTACCTCCTGCCAGATACTTAGGGCCTTCAGCCATGGTCACCATCTACACCTTGCTGTAAATTGCTCAGCCATTGTGTTCAGCTAGCTGTCTCAGTTTCCCTATTCCACTTGCCAAAGAATTTTTCTAGCTTCTTACTATCCTGTCTCACATCTATTTCATAAAGCAAAGCAAAGAATACTTGTAATATTAAATTTGGATATATATGTATAGTTATAAAAACATATTAATTATATACATGTGAGCAAAAGGTGGAAAAAAGGTAGAAAACATCTCATAATTAATATTTATTTTCATTTTTTGTTAACCGAGTTTTACTATACTCTTGAAATCAGTTCCCACATGGAAGTCTTTTTCTCTTCCTCTCTCAGTAGAAAAATGGTAAAGCTCCTAAGCATCAAGGACTTTAAAATTTGTTCAAGTGACATATTATACTCTAAAAATACCCAGCAAATTTACACAAAATCACAGAAGGCAAAAACTACAAAAGAGGGAACTCATGTCTAAAAAATAAGGAGTTAAGTTTTTTGCATACTGTAGAAAGTACATGGAAGAAAGGGGGAAGTGTGTACAGCCTATATACCAAGGTACCTTCTAAGAATTTGAAAATTTTTTATCCTCTAAGATTTAAAATTATAAAATCAAGGCCTAAGTGACCATTATAGATACAGAAACACAAGCTAAAGAAAGAATGGCCCCCAGGCTATATCAAGACAAACACAATACACTAACATATGTAAAGAAAGAATGGGTCCATGCAAAAGCATGCTGACAGACAGGAATTTAGAAAGAGCATGACAAAAGCCTTGGCAATATTCATCCTAGCACTGCCTCAGGAAAGAGTATGAGAGCCATAGGGCACTTTAGGCCTTTTAGCTGTTATATATTTCTGTTGCAGAAATAAACACATTGGTCCTTCAGAGCTAGTTGTCATTACTCATAAATTTCATACCACTAATACAATTTGCTTGCTCCTCAAGCTAATCCTCCTGTTTACTAGGGATTCCAATGGGGAGAGAAAAATGTGGTCATATCAACATGAGCATTCCATCCACTATGAGAGTTGTATTTTCTGTTGTCAATCCATTTTTTTGCATTCTGAAATGTTGCTTGTGGATTTAGTCAATATGAGTTCATCTTTGCGGCACGGAGCTAATCTCCAGGTGCACACAAATCAAAAATCTAAGGCTACCCTGTTAAGTTCACCAACACCAACCTGGGAAAGTGCCTTTTATTCACAGTTTATTCAAGGCACTTGGATCAGACCACTAGGCTCCAGCTCCTCCTGTCTCTATTTCTTGTGCATGTCTAACATTTTGGTGCCAAAACCCGGGAGGACCGTGATTGGGGAAGCCCACTTGCCTGACCTCCATATCCACACTGGTGAAATCAACTAGGACAAAGAGTATATCCCTCTCCCTCATCTGGGCACTCTCTTTCTCTTTTCTGCTGTTGTCCTGGACATCTTGAAATCCCAGCGCTGGATGAGAGTCACTGCCTTGCAGGTCCTGGACCCTCCTCGGGAGTGAGAATGACAGTGGGATGCCTCCCTCCTCTTCTCCCTTTCCCTGTCATGACCCTAAGACACTCAAGGGTGGGACACCTCCTGGTTTGTCCTAGGGTAGGGAAACTGGGCTCGCTCCTTTCCTCCCTCTCAATCTTATTCCTCATAATGGGCTGGGGCCAATCTCTGCTGCCCCGCAACACTTCCTTGGAGGGTCTGCTTAGAAGTCTAAAAGACCTAGGCCTAGAAATGAACTTAAAACCCCAGAGACTTATTTTCTTCTATAACAGTGTCTGGCTGCAATATAAGTTAGATAACAGGTCCATTTGGCCAGAAAACAGGACACTCGACCTTCAAATCCTCACAGACCTTGACAATTTCTGCCGGCGTCTTGGCAAGTAGAGTGGGGTCCTGTATGTCCAGGCCTTCTTTCAGCTGTGCAGGTGCCCCTCCCTATGCCAGACCTGTTCCACCTACCAAATCCTTCTCCTCTGCTCTCCACTTCCCGAGCAGTGTCCATCTGTTCCAAGCACCCCGACAGAAACATCCTTTGATCCCTCTGAGGACTCTTCCCCCTCCCTATGTATCCCCTCCTCCTTCATCTGACCAGGCCAGGACTGGGACCGAAAACTATGAATCCCCTACCTCTCCTGACTCCACCTCAGATCCTCCACCTCCCTCTCCTTGCAAGACCAGGTCCAACAGGTCTCAGCCAGTCTTACCCCTCCAGGAGGTGGTGGGACCAGAAGGACCTATTCGAGTCCACATCCCTTTCTCCGTCTCCAATCTCTCCCAAATTGAACAATGCCTAGGATCCATTTCCTCTGACCTCACCCATTTTCTCAAAGAATTTCAGTATCTGACTGTCTCCTATGATCTCACTTGATGAGACCTTTATGTTATACTCTCCACCTGTCTTTCCCCCCTCAAGGAGAAGGAACGTGTTTGGCTGGTGGCCCGGGCTCTTGCTGACACTCTACACAGGCAAGATGCCACCAACGGCCTTATAGGAGCTACCACTGTTCCCCGTGAAGACCCTAACTAGGATTATCAGGATAGGAAACCAGGTGGGTGACAGACCTAGGTAGGCCTAGGAGGAATGGAAAATCACCAGGCAGAAAAACTGTACCGTGGGAAACTATAGCCTGGGAAAATGCCTGCCTGGGAAATTGCCTGCCAACCCTACCCAGGACAAACAGATGCCCGGCTAATATTGGGGTTCGGGGTCGGCCTATCCAGAATAACAGGATGTAGCTTTAACTTGAGCCTGACAAGATGTATCAAAAACAATGGTCAGCAGAAATGGCACCCAGCAACCAGCTCTAGCCAATCAGACTCTGACACCCCAACCAGTTACCCATCGAAGGTTTTTGCGCTTAAAAACCCTGCCCTAAGAATAACTGAGTCTTAACCTCCCTTGGTTGGCTCCCCAAACTCCCTAGGTTGGCACCACTTTCCCCCACGAGTCCCAACCTCCCTTGATTGGCTCCACATTTCCCTCTTATTCCCAGCTAATAAACCCTGCTCCTTAGCTCACCACATCCGTCTGGTTTCTTGAGCCACTCTGGCCTAACAGTGAGCATTCCCGCAATCACAAGATAACTTGCCTCGTGACAGGACTGCAGACTGCCGCACACAAGGTGGTCAGCTATGATAGACTAAAAGGAATCTCCCAGGGGGCAGTTGAGAAGCACTGCCTTTCTTGCTAGATCATGGAAGCCCTCCAACATTTTACTAATCTGAACCCAGATTCCCCAGAGGGCACCCTGCTGCTTCATATGCATTTTATTTCCCAATTAACTCCAGACATACTCGGAAAACTTTAAAAATTTAGAGGCAGGCCCTCAAACTAGCCAGAATGAACTAGTTAATCTAGCCTTTAGGGTTTTCAACAACAGAGATGAGGAAAAGGACCAGCAGGGGAGCTAAGGTCAAGTCTTGTAACCAGGCCTACCAGCTACTCCTCAGCATTAACATAGACCCAAGATTTCCCCAGACAAAAGGGAAAAACCCTTCCAGGGACCTGTTTATGTAACCAGAAAAGAGACCATCATTTGTGCTGCCTGTCACTACCAAACCCAATAAGCAATGACAGTGATTGAATCTTTATGGGTGCTTTATTCAGATGGCCTGCGATCTGAGAAGATGGTGGGTTCATACCCTAACAGACCATCATGTCTTTCTTTCCGGGCCAACTTTTTTTATTTTATTTTATTATTATTTTTTAAATTACTTTATTGTTCTTCAGTTACAGTTGTCTGCATTTTCTCCACTCCCCTCCTCCCCACTCCACGCAAACCCACCTCCCTCCCTTGCTTCCACCCTCCCCCTTGGTTTTGTCCATGTGTCCTTTGTAGTAGTTCCTGAAAACCCTTCTCTACACAACCCCCTCTCCCTTCCACTCTGGCTATTGTTAGATTGTTCTTAACTTCAATGTCTCTGGTTATATTTTGCTTGCTTTTTTCTTTTGTTGCTTATGTTCCAGTTAAAGGTGAGATCATATGGTATCTGTCCCTCACTGCCTGGATTATTTTGCTTAGCGTAATGCTCTCCAGGAAACAAAACTGTCATTGTTTGCAGATGACATGATAGTGTACATAGAAAATCCTATAGACTCTGCCAAAAAACTACTCGACCTAATAAATGAATTTGGCAAAACAGCGGGATACAAAGCCAATATCCAGAAATCAAAGGCATTTTTGTATACCAACAACGAAACATCAGAAGCAGAAATCAGGGGAAAAAATCCCATTTGATATAGCAACAACAACAAAAAAATACCTAGGAATAAACCTCACCAAGGAGGTTAAAGACCTGTACTCAGAAAACTATACAAGCCAACGTTTTTATACCAGGGAATAAACAAGGCGTGGTGAGGGCTTTGAAGTTCAGGGGGGATTAGGTGAGTGGCGCTGTGACATTCCTGTCCTGGACAGTTAGCTGTTCCCAGGGGCAGGTGGTAGTCTGTCTCTCCCTGGAACACAAAGGCCCAATGCCTCCAGTTGTCCCCAGGTGGTCATCTTTAGTGGTGCCCCAGGAGGTTGGCTGTTTTCCCAGGAGCCAGGATGGGCCTTATCTGTAGTTTCTGAAACAAAGGCTTTAACATATACATTACTTGCTAGGCTTATCACTTTTTACCTTAAACTAAAATTTAACAACTCTTGAGTCCCCTATCATTTCAAGTGTGGGAAACCTGGGCATTGGGCCAAACAATGTCCAAACCCCTGACTCCTTCCGGGGCAATGCCTGCTGTGCAAACTAGAGGGTCATTGGAAGTCCGACTGGCCCTGCGCCTCTCAAGGCAAGGAGATATTGGTTATCCACTCAGATCGGACCCCTGGTTTTGAACTCCCAGACCTTTTGAGGTTAGAAGAAGAATACTGGCGGTGCCTGAGAACCACACATGGCCCCACCATAACCAACAGGAGGGAGCCTTGGGTAATTCTATCAGTAGCAGGTAAACCAATCTCTTTTCTTGTTGACACTAGGGCCACTTACTCTGCTCTCCATGAATACTCTGGGCCAACAATCCATTCCTCAGTCTCTATAGTAGGAGTCGATGGCATAGTCTCACAGCCATTAGCCACCCCTCTCCTACCCTGTTCACCAGAGGACCACTTATTTACTCACTCATTCCTGGTACTCCCATGCTGCCTTACACCAATTCTTAGAAGAGATGTTCTTGCCAGGCTTAAGGCTCAAATACTCATTCCTTCTCCTTGAAACTTGCAGGGCATTTTCCTTCTCTCTCTGACACATGCACCCCTAACCCACGCTCCTTCCTTCCACTGCTCCCCACTCTGTTAACCCAGAGGTATGGAACACTGAAACCTCAGTCATTGCCAGCCACCATGGAACAGGCATTACACATGTCAGGGATCTGACCCAACACCCAGCCAAGTCCCAATACCCAATACTCCTCGAACCATTGTGAGGAGTTAAATCTACAATTATTTGCCTCTTGCAGGGAGGACTTCTGTGACTGACTAAATTCCCCATATAATTATAAAATTCCCCATCCAATTTTACTGGTAAAAACAAAACAAAACAAAAAAACCCTAATGGAGCTTACCACTTAGTCCAAGACCTATGAATCATTAACCAGTCTGTAATTTCTATACATCCAATAGTCCCGGAACCCTGCACTATTCTCTCCTTCATACTGCCCTCTACCATCCACTACTCTGTCCTAGACCTTAAGGATACCATCTTTACTATCCCCTTACACCCCAACTCCCAAGACCTATTTGCCTTCACCTGGATGGACTGAGACAAACATCACTCCCAACAGTTAACCTGGACTGTCCTCCCCCAAGGGTTTCGTGACAGCCCCCACCTGTTTGGACAGGCATTAGTCTGTGACCTGTGTGACATTGACCTCTCCCTCTCTACTGCTTTACAATATGTAGATGACCTCCTACTACTCAGCCCATCCTTTCCAGATTCAACAAAACACTGCTAAACCCCTAAATTATCTAGGACAACTAAAATATTGGGTTTCATCCGAAAAGGCTCAAATATCACAAACCTTGGTCACCTACCTAGGTTTTACCTTAACACCCACTGAGAAGGGAATGGCACCAGATAGACTAGCACTAATAGCCTCAATGCCAATCCCTGCTACTAAACAAGAACTTTTCTCCTTCATAGGCCTGGCTGGATACTTTAGAAATTGGATCCCAAGGTTCAGCATTCTAGCCAAGCCATTATAGGAGGCAATAAAAGGACCCCTACCAGAACCACCACCACCTGAGAAGTCCATTGAATGACCCTTTCAGGAGCTAAAGGAGGTTCTCATCAAAGCTCTTGCTCTAGCCCTCCCTGACCTCAATAAACCCTTCATCTTATACACAAATGAAATACAGGGCATTGCTTTAGGCCTCTGAAGACAGAAATCAGGCCCAGACTTAAAGATTATAACCTATTTATGCAAACTAGAACCTACAGCCCAAGGGTAGCCCTACTTGCCTCAGAGAATTAGTTGCAGCCACTCTCACCCTAGAGGCACAAAAGCTGACTTACACTAAACCAATAACTGTGTATTCTCCCCATGCTATTTCTGACCTAATATCCAATCAGGCAGAAAAAATTCCTCCACCCCAACTGATTTCACCACACTTTCCTTACTCTGCTACAAGCTGCTCATACTACAGTTGTGAGATGTACTACAATCAACCTGGCCACTCTCCTCCCCTTGCCTGACCCCCAATGCAATCCCCATGCATGCTCTGAAGTTCTATCTAATCGTTCTCCCTTTCCCCACATCCCTACAACACCCCTGCTCAATCCAGACAACACCTGGTTTGTTGATGGCAGCTCTTTTGTCACCAGTAGGAAAAGAAAAGTGGAATGCACAATAGTCTCTCATACCCAGGTCATAGAATACAGCCCTCTCCCCCCTGGAGCCTCATCCCAACAGGCTGAACTTATCGCATTAATATGAGCCCTGGCACTTGCACAAAACAAATGAATCAATATTTACACTGATTCTCACTATGCCTACCACATCTTACACTCACATGCTGCAATCTGGGCAGAAAGAGGGTTTCTCATGAACAAGAGATCCCCCATCACAAATGATGACCTGATCTCCAAACTCTTACAAAAGGCACAAGAGGTCTCCCAAACAGCAGTTATCCACTGCCGGAGCCATTAAGGCACATCCTCAGATATCGCACTAGGAAATGAAAAAGCTGGCCTACAGGCCAAGAGAGCTGCAGCCATAGAAATCCCTGAATGTCAGCTCTTAGCCATTCCCTCTATTATTCATCAGTACACAACTGAAGAAATACAGTCACTAACTCAAGAGAGGGCAGTGTGGGAAGGGGCTTGACTAACATCTGGAGGATAGCTAATACTCCCCAGTAAACAGAAAGAACAAATCCTTAAACAGTTTCATGAGGTCCTACACATAGGATTTAGGCCACTATTAAAATTCTTCACCCCTTTGGTCACCTGCCCTCACCTAGCTTCTACACTGCAGAGCATCATCCAGCAGTGCAAAATTTGTAGCCAGGTATGCCCCCAAATAGGGATTAGACCTCCACCCTCATTCACCCACCAAGGTAGGGGACAGATTCCCGGACAAGACTTTCAAACTGACTTTACTCATATGCCCCCCCACCATTAAAAAACAAAAATACCTTTTAACCTTGGTAGACACCTTCTTGAAATGGGTAGAAGCCTTATCACCTCAGAAAAGGGAGCTGAGGTAACCTGTGTCTTACTGGACCACATAGTTCCCCGCTTTGGGGTCATTACCTCCATACAATCTGATAATGTCCTTGCCTTTATATCACACAGAAGTAGCTACCACACTAAATATCCAGTGGAAACTCCACACTCCATACCACCCCAATTTTTGGGTAAAATAGAAAAGGCCAATTTCATTCTAAAAATACAACTGACTAAACTACCTCTAGAAGTGCGCGTGGACTGGATTTCCCTTCTCCCTCAAGCACTCACTGGAATCCAACCCACTCCTCAAGCACCCAACTCCCTTAGCCCCTTTGAACTTATGTACAGCAGTCCCTTCCTACTCATTAATTTTCTAAATTCCCACTCCCCACTTGGACACTACCTTCCCACTCTTGCCTTAACCAGGTAGCTCCTATGGGAATATGTGGACAAGGTTCTCCCTAACCGAGCATAAGGCACCCTAGCTTCCACTCCTCTAGGACCAGGGAACTGGGTCCTACTAAAGACAACCTCAGAAGCATGGCAGACTCTAGACCCTCGTTGGGAAGGACCCCGCCAGGTTATCCTCACTACACCCATGGCTACTAAACTTCGAGGGTTCTCTCAACGGATACATTCCTCCAGGCTAAAGAAGTCCTCGCAGTCTGAATACATCACTTCTCCAAATACTGATCTGCCCTGGTATCAAACCAGAAGCCCTAAGACCCACCTGTTTGTAGCTAACTAGGATCCGGGAAGACACCAAGGTCCTGAGAGACCCTCCACCCCTAATCCTCCCATAACCAGTGTATCTCTTCACCATACCATTCTCCTTGGGAACCTGAGTGGAATGTGTCCTGCAACATGAGCAGTGCAGAGGCTCTCAAGCATCTCCTGTCTTATCCTGTTGCTCACTGACATTATTATGACTCTCCTTGCCCTCCTAGCAGCTTTTTGTATTATCCCATCCTCCTTCCCCAACTGCTCCAAATAATCCACACCGCTGACCTTCCCATCAGCAGTAAGAATACCCCACCAGTGAGCACCCAGAACTTTTATGGCCTCTACACAAGCATTGTAACTGACACAGCACCACAGCGCTCCACTCAATGGATGTACTCAAAATACTATGGGACGCTTACCTCCAGGGGGACTTCCAGAAATGTTCCTGGGAACTAGTTTCTGCATGGCTCAAGCTAGATTAAACTTTATTAGTGTTTTCCTACTGTTACTCCCCTCCTGCTTGTTCAATATTACCTGAGCCAGAAACCTCCTTCAATCTAGCAGTTCATGTAGCCCACCCCCTAATGTTAAATTACTCCTGCTGGCTTTGCCTTTCCACCCATAGCTGGGGTTATGTCCAACTCCTACCACCAGATCAATGGGGTAATGCCGCTTGCAATCTTGATTCCACAGCCACCCAGACAAATGTTTCAGGGCCTCAGGTTACCAACAACTATTACAATAAGCTACCAGACAACTTCTTCGCTCACAATGGGCACTCTCCACAGGGACCCCTATTTCTCACGTCACCTGCACACCACCTACCCCTTCTGCATCATAAGTCAGAGGGGTGGGGGAAGCCCAGTTGGCTCACTTAACCCAAGCCAGTGCCAATGGAGCGTCACAATTCCACAACCCAGTCTGAGAAACATTTCATGACTCTCCCTAACTTAGTTACCAAATCTTGGAATAGGTGGAATCCAAAATCCTAGAGACAAAACCACTTTCTTACACATTTGTCTCACAAAACCTGAAACTCTCACCGGGACAATCCCAACACAGACATCTACCTACTGCAATGGCAGGCCAGCTAGAAAAATTAACTTTCTTGACTTTCTTTTCCAAGAAGACCAGGACTGCTTCCCCCTGTACTGAGATTGGACTGTGGCAGTTCATTATGGGAAACAGTATGGCTCTATCTATTCTGAATTTATAGACAAACCATTCCAAAATCCCATAATTGACCCCCTAGTTGCAGCATCTCTAGCTGCACAAGGACTTGAATACTGGAGCACCAAATACCCTAGGACTAAAACACTTGTTAACGGTAGATTTATCTCAATAGAAACTCAGCCTATCTTACATAATATAAACTCTCTGCAGAAATCTACCACTCTTTGGGAGTATGTTGGATTTGCGGATCATGAGCCTATTGGTTCGTGCCCCCAAAAAGGACAGGTATCTGCTCCCTGGGATACATTATTCCCGACATATCAATTGCATTAGAAAATGTCACACTCTCCTTGCCCCTCAGGGGAGAGGAACACTTATTCTAGAGCGGAAGCCCATGTATCTCCATAATAGCATTTCTAGGAGTTCTCTCCTCAAATGGTGCCGCAGCAGGTGGCACTTCCCTAGGTATTCATCACCAATTATCTCTAGAAATAGCAGAGGCACTGACTAAGATGGGGGAAACCCTAGGTGCACTCCAGGTGCAGCTAGATTCCCTAGCACTCCAGGTGCAGCTAGACCCCCTAGCAGGAATAGCCCTTCAAAATGGAAGAGCCTAGAGCTCCTCACAGCATCAGAAGGGGAGACATGCCTGTATCTCAATGAAGAGTGCTGTTTCTATGTTAACAAATCAGGTCAGATCCAACTAAACATTCAGGGTATGCTGGAGTATGCATCTAAAATAAAAAATCTGCCCTAGCTGGTGTGGCTGAGTAGATTAAGTGCCAGCCTGCGAACCAAAGGGTTGCTGGTTAGATTCCCAGTCAGGGCACATGCCTGGGTTGCAGGCCAGGTCCCCAGTGAGGGGCATGCGAGAGGCAACCACACATTAATGTTTCTCTCCCTCTCTTTCTCCCTCCCTTCCCCTCTCTCTACAAATAAATAAATAAAATATTTTTTAAAACTCATCAAATTTAAAAAAATAAAATAAAAAGCCCTAGCCCCTCAATAAATACTAGTTCCTGGCTCTCTCACATAACATGGCTATTGCCTTTCCTTGGACCCCTCCTCTCAATACTCTTGCTCCTCGTGCTCAGACCACATACCTTTAACCTGCTTGTAAAGTTTATATCTTCCAGGTTGAAGCAGTTCAAAAAACAAATCAGGGCAGTACTTGTCCTGCAGGATTATCAACCTAAGCAAGCCCGAGCGCAAGCACAGCTCATAGGTATGGCTTAGGGGCAGCTCTACAATCGTTCCCAGTGGAAGCAGCTCTGGAAGACAGACCTTAACCCATTTATCCTCAGCTTTGCAAAAACAATAAAAAGCAGTCTGGGGTGAAAAGAGTGAGGCCAGCTTTCTGACACACCTGACTACTCATGACTCAGTTATCCTGACTCACTTGATAGGTCGTGGCTTAACTGAAACTCTCTCCCATCTAGCACAATAGATATCTGGCACCAGCCACAGTGGAAGGTGGTCAGACGGACCTTCCTGCACCTGGGAACAGCCTGGCCCTTTACCTAACCCATTGTCCCAACTCACCTCATGAAACCCTGAGGCAACAATCCAGAAGAACAATAGACTAACCTCTCCCTTATTCCCCCATGACCACATGATTTTTCTTTTAAAAAAAAATCCATTCTTGCCTCCCTCTACTGCTGCAGCATGCCTGTAATGCGACTTCAAATAAAGGCACTTGGAAAAGATCATCTGGCTCCTCCCATCTCTATCTCTCGCACATTTATGCCAGTGTTAAGAAGGAAGAATGGTTTTTAGAAAGTAAGTTTAAAAAATCAGTGTTCAGATATACTTGTGTCTTTGGTCTGAGTCCAATTACTAGATGTAATATTTTACCTCATACCTACCTCAGAAATACATGTACTAATGTGCAATCACAATTGTACATATGTAGCTCCATAGGGATTATATAAGCATACATTCTATTTTCTCCTTCTCCCTTTCATTCTTAAAAGTAGGTTAGTGAAACAAACAGAATTTTGCAAGTAGAAAGATCTAGTACTGAATCTCAGTTTCACTACTTTTTCAGTTTCTTACTTTCTCTGTGCCTCAGATTCTTCATCTCTAAAATGTAGATAATAATAAGAATCTCATAGAATTGTTGTGGAAATGAAATGAAATAATATGTGTAGAACTACTAAAATTTTGGTTCCATTCCTGTTCCTTTCCATGCCTTGGGCTCTCAATATAAAGATATACACACACATTTATATTCTACATGACTGTAAGCTTCACGAGAGCAGAGCTGATTTTTGTTTACCACTTTAGTGTATGATTTCTTGGGGGGTGGTCCTAAAATCTATTTTGAATTATAAAAATAGGTTGATTAAGAAATTGAGGTTTTGTGCCTGGCTGGTGTAGCTCAGTGGATTGAGCGCAGGCTGAGAACCAGAAGGTCCCGGTTTGATTCCCAGTCGGGGCACATGCCTGGGTTGCAGGCCAGGTCCCTAGTGAGGGCCATGTGAGAGGCAACCATACATTGCTGTTTCTCCCTCCCTTCTCCTTTCTCTAAAAATAAATAAATAAAATAAATAAATCTTTAAAAAAAGGATTTTTGAAAAAAAAAAGAAATTGAGGTTTTGTTTAACTGAATTTTCATCAGTTTAGGGATCTTAGTTAAAAACCTATGATATACCTACCCTAAAAGCTATTGATTAGTCAACGTATGTCTATTTAAGTGACTTTTTACAGTATTTTTTATGAAATTACTGATAGGCAACTGTATTAATTTGTTAGAGCTTCTATAACAAAATGCCACAAATTGAGTTGGTAGAAAAAGAGAAATTGATTGTATCACTATTCTGGAGACTAGAAATTCAAGATCAAGGTGTCATCAGTAGCGCTGGTTCCTCTGAGTGTGGTGAGTGAAGGATCTGTTCCATGCCTCCTCCTGTGTCTTCATATTCTTTCCTCTATGGCTGTGTGTTTTGTGTCCAAATTTCCCTTTTTTATAAGGACACCAGTCATACTGGATTAGGGCCCACCTAATGACCTCATCCTCACTTATTCTAACTGTAATGACCCTATTTTCCAATAAGGTCAAGTTCTGAGATACTGTGAATTAAAACTTCAATGCATGAATTATTGGAGGTACATAATTCAACCCATAACAGCAACTTTGGAGTGATTATCTTTAAAGCTTCTGGGCTTAGCCTATCCTTGTACTGATTTATTCTTACTATATATAGAGAAAAACACTTGACATTTAGTGAATTACATTTTAGGATGTTTTGATAATTTTCAAATAATCTTAAAATGCACATAGCAACATGAGCTACTAAACTTGTGAGGGTATCTAGCTATCTTCAAGCAACTGTATCTTAATTGACTTTGTTGTTTTCTTTTCTTGAGAACACTTTGTGTGTTAAATGGGAAGGACAGGAGAAATGGCCATCAAGTTAGGAAAAATGTTTAGTGAATTTTTAAAAGCCAGTATATGAGAATATGTCAAAGAAATGCAAGTATTATTTAAGAGAAATAAAGGGAACTGTAAAAACAGGAAAACAAGTTTATGAATTTAGGAAAAGGTGAATTTCAGAGGGCTAGCAAGGACCTTCTGGACATAGAACAAGATTAAGCCTCAGTCATAATTATATATTTCCACTAAAATGAATAACAATGGAGTTGTTCCAATCATTTTGGTCATTTTCCCAAAGGATTTGGATGTAGGTGAGTTGATCCAATTATTGATCTTTAAAATGGTTAAGGTAATTATTTTTTAAAGCTGGAAAATAATTTCATTGACTGAAATTGAAAGGGTTTCAATGAACATGTGTCCTGTTCCCCATCAGATCATCCAGATCAAAATAAGGAAAGCATTTGCATTCCTTGATTCCGGAGAACAGGGGAGGAATTGATGCAATGGCCTTGTGAAGGGTAGATCCTCTTTAAAAAAATAGTCATGCCTCATTGCACATCAGTGTAAGGGGAGCATTTTGTGTTTAGCATTACGGAAATTGTGATCTTTATGCTTAACTTGACTTCTAAAAATCTGTAGTGATTTGTAAAATTGTACTTTTGTCTCAAATGTAAAGCAATATTTACAGAGGAGTGAGTTTTGGATCCAGAGAGAAAAATCTAGATTCTAGTCCAAGCTCTGCCTGTGGCCTTGGGAAAGTCACACAGAGTTTTTGCTCTGTCTCAACGAACTAAAGGGTTCAATCTGATAATATTCAAGGTCCTTTCAACTCACACAACAGTAATTGAACAGCAATAAAAATATTGAAAAAATAAAAATATTATATATCTAATACTCTATATTATTTCTCAAATGCCAAATATATAAACATAAAAGGATTTTTTGCTTTGCAGGGGGTATGGTGTAGAAATAAAGTTACTTCATATGAGAACCTCTTCTATCAGTTTTTCAGTCTGATTATTGTACTTCTTAAGGCCTACATGCTTTTGGATTTTTTGTTTTCTTATCCAAAATATGCCATGTAATTTTATTTTACATAAATCTTGGCACAAGTTATCTTAGTGCTTATGTCTTTGCTAAGAACCAGGTACATTGTAATGTATACCAACTGCTCTTTTTATTTTAAAACTTTCCATGTCCTGTATATTCCCACCTATCTAATTACCCTTGATAATATTATAATTCTTTTAAATAATTAAATGTGCTATAATTAATTTCAATAGTGATAACAAAAGTTTAACTGGATCCTGCAATTTTAATATAGGCAATGTAATACCTGGAATGTAAATGCATTTAGACCACATTCCAAGTGTTTCATTTGTGATACTTATATTGAGTAATAAAGTATTCAATGTAATACAACATTTATAAATCTAATTCTTTAATAAAGATTGGGCCATGTATTTATTAGTTTATAAGCAGCATTTAATTTTTGGGATACAATATTTAAAACTGAAGATTAAATTTTTATAACTTAAATCATAGAGAAATCTATTCTGTGACTATATCTTATTGTATCTTAATCTGGTAACCAAAATTAAGTACTTTCCTTTTGTTTTCTTTGTTGCTTAATATGATTGCCAATGACCTTTTTGAAACATAATTCTATTTTCATTTTTTAGTGTAGTTATCTTATATTCTCTGTTTTAGCAGCTCTCAAATATTTTGGCATATTTTAAAATAATCACTGGGTAGATTTAGTTTCTTACAACATTTTCTCCATCTCAAATTTACTTGAAACTACATGAAGTCAATCTATTTTCCATGGCTTTATTTTTAAATATTTTTATAATATTTTTATTGTTGTTCAAGTACAGTTGTCTCCATTTTCACCTCATCATGCTCCCCGCCCCACCCATCCCCACCTCCCACCCTCAAATCTACTCTCTTTGGCTTTTTCCATGTGTCCTTTATACATGTTCCTTGATGTCCCTTTCCCTTCTTTCCCCTCCCTTCTGGTTACTGTCATTTTGTTCTTTATTTCAATGTCTCTGGTTATATTTGTTTGCTTGTTTGTTTTGTTGATTTGGTTCCATTTATTGATGAGACCATATGGTATTTCTGTTTCACTGCCTGGTTTATTTCACTTAACATAATGCTCTCCAGTTCCATCCATGCTGTTGCAAAGGGTAGGAGCTCCTTCTTTCTTTCTGCTGTGTAGTGTTCCGTGTAAATGTACAACAGTTTTTGGGTCCACTTATCTATTGATGGGCACTTAAGCTGTTTCCAGCACATGGCAGAAAGCATAGGCAGTAAACTTTTTTCAATATTTATTAAGCATCTACTGTACACAAGGCATTGTATTAGGAGCAGGGGATACAGTATTGAAAAAAACAAAGTCCCTGCCCTATGGAGCTTATATTCTAATGAGGGGAAATAATACAGATAATAAAAAATAAATAAGTAAATATAAAGGATGCTATGGTGATAAGTACTGTTAGAGAATTAATGCAGGGGATAGAGAGTATGTGGAAATTGCTACTCTTATGTCTAATAGTTTTATGCAATCTTCTTTCTAGAGTTAACTTTGCCTTTGTCAATAAATATTCCTCTAAAACATTATTTTTATGTTTTCATATACACTCCCTTATATGAGTGTATCACCATACCTATACAACTATTCCTTTCTTGTTGGGAATTTAACTTTTTTCTTTATAGTAAACAACATTGGGAAGAACATACTTCAAGTTATTCCTTGGGGTGCATCCTTGATTATTTCTATAGGGTAAGTTCCTAGAAATGGAAGGGTTGTTACTCAGCTGCTGCCATGCCAAGCAAGTCAGAGTCACCTCCAGTCCTTTGGACACTGTTATTGGCACCAGTAGCCACTCTCTGTAGAATTCAATGTGAAAGCTTGATTACTCTGATTCTGCCTCCATCCATTCATCTTTCTCAATCTTTCCTCAGTGACCCACACAGAAAGGATCAAGAAACTTAGTGATGAAAGCCATGAAAGTTATGATACTACTACCAGATAAAAGTCCCTAGAACTTAAGGAGACTTTGTCTAAATCTAAAGGTATTGGTGTTTTAAATCCTAAAATTTCTATTGCAGTTATAGATGGTGTCAACCTTAAAACTGAGTGTAAAATTCTCCAGCTTTATGTCACCTCCATCTTCAGTTCCATGCAGAGCAAATTGAGATTTTAAACATGTTTCTTGATCTCCAACTCCCAGAATGTGTGACTTCCCTTCTCCTTATTTTTACTAGATCTCAACCTTCCTCAGCTCTATTCTCCTGGCTGACATCCTAGCTCTGGCCTTTAAGCTATACCTTAACCATACTTTCTTTTTTATCCGCCATTAACAAATGAATAACCTAGATACTGTCCCAGTAATGATGCCTATGGGCCTTGGTATTGGAACCCAGAATAAGATAACACATCATTTTCTTTTTTCTTTACTCTCCACCACCTCCTCCTTATTGGTCACAAAATACTAAGTGTATATTTTCTCCTGAAGCTCAAAGAAATGGCTGGGAATTAGTGTGCAGATTAAATGATGCAATTGTCAGATTAGCTATTTATTTACAGCTTTTTAAAGAACAAATAATTTGATGATTAAGGAGGTCAAGCTAATGATTAAAATAGTTTGAGAGTAGAGTTTGTGTTTTTCATTTGTCCATGACTTCACTTTCTCTCACAATGATTAAATTATTAAAAAATTTCTTTCACTAAACTATTCAATTTTTCTAACAGAGTTTGAGTAACTATAACAGACTGTTGGAGAACTTCCAGACATGTTAGTATAAAAGACTGCTGAAAAGTAAACGAAAATACCAGTCAAGTGAAAATAATTATTAATTGGATTTTTAAACATATAGACTCGTTTGCATAGACTGGTTCATTTTATCAACTCAACTTTAAGAACTAGAGCTTATGAAGTCACACCAAAAATGCAAGATATTCTAGGCACAAGAACTTTGGTACCCTGGAGAAAATATGTCTACCTTAGAAAAACATATTCACTTTTCTTAATCTGTCTTTTCAGTAGGTGATTCTACTATTTTGTTTTTATCATTTGAATTAAATAATACACAAAGCTACTCAACTTCAACTGGTTTTCTCAAGGTGATAATGGGCAAATTGAAAGCCACAGAGCCACCCACAGACGTGGCTTTCCTACTCGTTTGTGTATCTTCTCCCTTGATCACTGCTTTAATCAGTGATGTTCTTCAAACAACCACACTACACTGGGCAAAACAAGCTCACATTTTCACTTTCTACCTCCCAGACTGAAAGTAAAAGTCACTGGCCCATGAATTATCTGTGAACATCTTTTATTATTTTCCTACTTTTGTGGATATACAAAAGAAATAGCAACTTTAATAGGAATGTGAGATTTACCTGACCTGGAAAACAATATACTACACAGCATGAACAAAGCCAATAGGTATAACAGATTTTCCTGGAAATGATAAGTGGTGTCTTCCTACCTATAAATCACAGGTTACACTATCCAATTTCCTCTATTCCTTGAGTGATGGATTTCATAAGGTGTTGTCCATCATATAATCTATAGACTACTATTTCTTTCACTTTCACCTGAAAATGGAGCTGGTAAGACCATCTGAATTTGATGTTGGGGAAAGTGGATGTAGAAAACATGTTGAGAGAATCAAGTTCATGCAGTCACATTAGTTGGGAAGCATTTTTAGTCTGCCTTGAAGTGACTGTCATATACTCTAACCTTGATCAGACATGACAGGTGTCCACTAAAAGCAAGACAGATCAGATTGGAGTTGATCAAGGATCAAGAGGGTAAACTGATTCATGAGGAAATAACAGAGACCCCAAAAATAAGCCATGGAAACTAATGCAGAGACATGTACAGGTAGTGTTGAGAAGAGCCAGCAGGTAATAATAAACAATATCCCTGAAAACACAAGAAATATGACACTAGGAATATATGAATTAGGAATAATATTCTGTTATTGGTATTACCTGCCTAAAAATATTGGCTTACATGAGTTTTTTTGGTGTAATTAAAAATCTGCAGATTTTTACATCAAAGGACTAGTCTCCCTTATTGTCTTCATTTATCATTCCTAGGATCAGTGACATTCATCCTCATGGTTTCGTAATGATTGCTGGAACTCTAGCTTTTACATCTGCTTACACATAGGAAGAAAAGACAAAGTGGTAAGGACACAGCAAACTCTTTAAAAGAGACTTTCGAAAAGTCCTGTCTGTTTCTGCTTACATGTCTGCCTATAGTAATTTGATCCATAAAGGAGACCAGAGACCAGCATATACACTTTTTTATCTTACTACATTGACATCCTCAAGTTATAGAAATCTGTTTGTTAAGTATGAAGGAGAGAATAGGTATTGAGTAAAAAACTAGTAGTCTCTACAACAGTCCAATATAGTATTCGGTGGGAGACCTTTCATTCAGTGACTGAAGGACCCAGGCTCCTTCATTTTACAAGCTATTTTCAACACCACAGTGGTAACCACAGAAGGGATAAGATAAGGCAGAGAATACATATCTTTTTTTAATATATTTTATTGATTATGTTATTACAGTTGTCCCATTTACCCCCCCCTTTCTTCCTCTCCACCCCCACTCCCCCATTCCCCACTTTTTAGTTTTTGTCCATGGGTCATACACATAAGTTCTTTGGCTTCTACATTTCCTATACTATTCTTAACCTCCCCCTGTCTGTTTTCTACCTACCATTATGCTACTTATTCTCTGCACCTTTTCCCCCTCTCTCCCCCTACCAGTCCACTGTTGATATCCCTCCATGCCTTATATAAATCCCTTTAACATTTCATATAATAAAGGCTGGGTG
>PVJI01018585.1:0-32941 GCA_004026765.1 Micronycteris hirsuta | reverse complement strand
TCATCTTATTCATGGACAAGAAGAAAGCAAGAGAGAGATGACCATTGTGAACAAAGCAGAGATTCATTAAACCTACTGCTTCAGTATGAGTGCTGTCTTTAGGGAAAATGAATATCTATAAAGAAAAATCATGAAATAAAAGGACATCACCTTAAGTGATGGTTTAAGGAGTCACAGCAACTACTATTTCACAGCCAAGTATTAGTGCCCAGTGTTCCCTTCCTTCCTCCCAACTGAAGATTTGTAAAATAGCGTTGCCCTCTTTTCACAAGTTTTGTTTATATCACAAAAAAAGATAAATTTCAGATGTGTCAAGCTTTCTCTGGTCATTTTTTTTTGACAGTAGATAGGTATCAGCAAATATGAGAATGGTTTTAACTGTATTATTTCCTTACAGATTTTGTAGCCATTATGTTTAATATTTATTTGAAACCAAAAGGTGATTTTGAAACATCAGCAACAACAATAGAAATAGTAAAATATTCTTGAGAAACTTGACATTTTTAGTGGTTAAATTCTGTTGTGATTTGTAAAGCCATAATTATCTCTAAAAATAACAATTTCAACATTTACTTTTCTGAGATCTTTTTTTCCTTTTATTTTCTTGTTTTCTTTCCCCAGTTTGCCTGTAGTCAAATATTTTAGGTCTTGTCTGGGGTTTTTATCCTTAATCTTGAAACAATAGTTATCTGTTCATTACATGTTGTGGTCATTACACCGAGTGGTCTAGGGGGAGCTCTGTGCCCTTCAACTCCCCTGACCCATTAAATCCCTTTGATAAATGAAGGCAAAGCTTAAGGATATTTTTTCAATGTTCTAAAGTGAGAATTTTCTTGGGAGAGGAGAAACAATGTTAAAGTATATTTTGTAATGTATCTCTCTTTTTTGACTTTTAGTATCTTCCTTATATTGCATTTCAATGGTCTTATCTCCTAGGACCCTATTTCTTAAAATTGTGGGTCTCCCTCATCTCTGATAGGTCAAGGAAAATTCTAGAAGAAGAAGGAATGAAGTAGATATATCAGTGTAACTACCCCAGGTTTTAAAGAGAAGGACTTTTCCCATGATTTTCTTTCCAAGATTTGTATCTCTACACTCTGTTGTATGTGCCACAAAGTGGGTAACAGGGTGAACCTTCATGCAAGTGCTGATTCCTTTTTTTTTTTTTCATTGTCCTCTTTTTTATAGGAGGATGTGATTTAAGATTTGAAGAAAGAATTGTAATACAAGACATTTTTAAATAGGCCTCGGCAGTCTTAGATTGGACATTGTGTTTGTTAGAAGTCCCCTGGATAATGATGCCAAAGGACAATCACAGATGGTCTGAATCTTTGGCTCATCTTATTTACTAAGCGTTTCCCAGGTGGCAAAATACACAGTGGCAGGTGTCAGTGCCCAGGGAAGTGCTGTCTCCAACTTCTTACTGTGGTGGCCTGGGTCTGGTCCCTCATGGTGGGTCTGGCCAAGGGCCTCATTTGGGGTTCTACACACCACTCTATCATACTCTCTTCTTTACTTTTTCCATGTAAGGCCACTGGATCTAATCCTCTCTGGAGTTTGAGATAGTCTGATCTTTATCTACATGACTTTAGTAGCTTCTTGTAGTATCAATCTTATTCTGTACCTGTATTTCATTTAGGGTTTTGCTTTTATTCTTTTGTGTTTTTGTTTGTTTTGGTTTGGGTTTTGGTTTTGGTTTCAGCCTTGTCTTATCTCCAAGTCTGAATGCTGAAAAATAAAAATATTGCTTTCAGAACTTCTTTATCTAGGAAGGAATTAATTCAATAGCCTATTGTGCACCCATAAAGCATTCTCATTCTTCAAGAAATAACAGAGTTTTTCATCTACCTCGGAAAATGGTCACTGACAGAAAAAAATGAGAAAAGAACAAGAATAAATGTAATAATTCAAAATATCTGCATGTATTTGCTGGTGTAAGATCAGTCACGCAGAGTGACAAGATTGAAATGAAGTTCCATTTTTTTCGTCATCGTATCCACTGTGCTATCAGTATTTTGAAACTGCTATTTAAACACAGAAACATGGAGTTTCACAGGGACTGGAGGAAAGAATGGTGCCCAAAACAAGCGTGAACAATTCTAAACTGTTACTGAGTCTTTAAATAAATGTATGTAACTGAGTCCAAGTGTGTCAGGAGCCAACTGTGTAACTGGAAGTTCTCCGAATTAACTCCCATGAATTATGCAATGTTAATTAAAGAGTAAGTCATGGAACAGGCTGATTTGACTTTTGCAAACATATTAAAATTAAAAATAACCACAGCAATCATTTAGAACCCAACCTAAGAAAATGTTTTTGGGGGGACAAATTTTATCACTGATATATTTTTGTGGTCATTATGGCAAGGTGATAAAATAAACCAGAGCAATGCTTAGAAAGTTTGGTTATAGTCCCTGACATTTTTACAGACAATGCACCCATGTGTTGTCACCACTTGGGGACCATACCTCCTGCCTGCCTTGCCTTTGGTACAGCAGTGCTTTGTGTTCAGAATCTGAGGCTCCAGTTCTAGGCCAAAGCATCTTATGTGTACTTGTACGCTCCCCAAGTTTCATTGCATGTCTACGGTGGAAGTTTATGATCAGCAATAATTTATGTGGCTCCAGTTGGAGGAATCTTCCTGCTTCAGGGAACTGTGACATCAGATGATCTGTACAGATAGGAAGAGGCAGGGAAAATAGAAACTCCAATTCACCTCCATCTGGAAAGTGGTAATATTCATCTGAAAATAGAAGTATTCTTTTCATTTGTGATGATCTTACTGACTATCTTTGCTGCCAAATACATTAAAATACCACCTGGCACTTTGGTGTGACTTCACAAATGAAAGAGCTACAGCACATCTGGATGGGCTTAGACATGACCAAGTAAAGGGATCCCTGTCCAATGGAATGATTAGAAGTTTTAAATACTGCTTTAATGCAATCAATTAAAACATAAGCAGTTTGAGTTTGATTGAATCAATTTAAAGAATTACACAGCAGTCAATGTACTCATCAGCAGGAGTGAAAAATTAATGCATCACCTACAAACAGCTTGAAATCTGTATCCTTCAATTAAATATAACTAACTTTTACCAGCTACCAGAAAGGCAACTGTCTTTGTAGAAAGAATAGGCTCTATCAAAGGGATATGCTATTTGTTACAACTAAAGCATCTGTCATGTAGCTTTGAAATATTTACAAATACCATATCTCGGTTATGTATAATTCTGTATCTCCCACATTCCATCAAGTCTGATCCTAGTCATAAAAACATACTTCAACTCCTTTTTACTTAAATAATATTTAAATAGCAAGATGTAGTCTTTTTAAAATTTTTATCAAATTGACTGGAGTGACATTTGTTAATAAAATTATGTAGGTTTCAAGTGTACATTTCCATAGTATATCATCCCTATATTGTATTGTGTGTTCACCACCTGAGTCAAATCTCCTTACATTACCATTTATCTCTCTTTTGCCCACTTCTGCGAAATACCATAATGTGAAATGACAAGTGTAGCTTGAAATGGTGGCTTAAGATAATCATGAAATCATTGAGGTAACTGTTGTACATCTGCTTATTATAGCAAGGATTTACTCAAATGGATATTACTATTTATAGTTGCAGCTAAATAAGGCTAATAGACAGTGATATATTTGAGCTTCCTGAAAATGTTAATAAATACCTCCAAATTTCTAATGCACTCCATTTTTGATGTTCCTGGAGTCTGGCTATGATTAATAGAATTGTTTTGAGTGAAAGAGATTTTTCTATACAATATTCAGCACTATATTTGAGTCAAGAAAATAACACATTTTGGGTGGCGGGGGGGAAGAGGCTAGACAAGTATGCATGCATTTTCAAATTTAAAAAAAAATGAAATATATCACACTTATCTGAGTGTTTCTATTTCACCAGTGCAAAGCTTTATAAATTTTGATTCTAAAAATTGTAAGATTCCATGCTCCCTTAAAGATAACTTGTTTAAAAAGCTTTAGAATTTAGATGAAAATATGATTGGATTCTTCTCTCCCTGTGTCATCTAAAGTGACACTATCCTAGTCTGTCCCCTTATATCTATTCAGAGTACGCGTGGAAGCTGCGATCCCATGGGCTACACCGCCATAAGAAGAGCGTGCCCTAGAGTAAGTGCTTGGTGAGTCAGAGTTAGTATCTTTCAGACTTTTCATCATATTAATGCAGGATCATTAATTTCATTAATGCAAGTCTGTAATAATTTATCCCAAACTCCCAGGGGCTATATATGTATTTATTTATTCCAAACTCTTGGGGAGTTTTATTACAAATTTTAGATTTTAGAAAGACAATAATATATTTTAATAATTAATAAGATGCAATCATAAATGAATAGAACATGAATTTCTGAAATGCTCCACCATACACAGGATATTAAAAGGCCTTTTCTAAGTGAGAAAGAATCTACAAGCCCTATTAAAACTCTTGAAAATTTTTCATTTCATGTTCTAAACTGATCAAACCTCAGATATTTCTAACCTCAGGTACCATTTCACAAGGTTAGTAACAACCAATAGTTTTTTACAAATAATCAATCAACAGTTTTACCTAGGTAGGCATCAAACAATCAACAGTTTTGCTCTAATTTCTGTGCACAAATTTTGTTTGCAAAGTGAATAGTTGTTGTTATGAGTAAATTCTACCACTTGTGGAAATTCCTTATTTTGGCTTTCAAGTATTAAACCGTGTGGTATTTCAAGATTATTTTCACAAAATAACAATATACCATTCAGTGCTTATTAAAAGAGTAGCAAAAAGTGACAGACATGCTGGAAATAAGAACGAATTAAAAGTAGAACATACAAGTCCTACTGGTTAGTGGTTGCTTGAATTCTTGATTTATTTTTTCTTTTTAGACTCACAAATGCTATTTTGACCCCATAAAAATAGCATTTTTAAAAAGTAAATATATCTAAATCAGGGCCTCGCTATATAAATAAAATTCTAAAGAGCTACAATATTCAACTCACCATTATTTTCCTGATTTCCTCCCTATAAGAAATTCCCTTTTAAAACTAATGTAGGCAAATTTGCTGAAGTTGAAATTTCTCTCCATCCCAGATAATGTTATGCTCCCTTTAATTTGTTATTGTATCTGAATGTACTTTTTGTACTATTTACTATATTATATTACTCTGGCTTATTTCTTTGCCCACTCTATTGTTTCCATATACAGAGTGGGGCAAAAGTAGGTTTACAATTATTTATGTGGAAAATAATACAATAATTTATAAATAATTTAAGAATAAGCTATGTTTCACATAACACAACTATAAAACATCTTGTCCCACCCTGTAAGTTTTAATTGGATATATGTTTGATGAATTTTAAATTATTTTTGACATTAATAAACTCATAAGAAGAGAGAGGTTGGGAGAAAGCAGGAGAAAAGGCTGCAGTCAATCAAGGGCCACATCCTGAAGTGTCTTGCAAAACATACTAAAAATTTCATCTTTATCTTAAATATTAAGCGAAGTAGTGACACTATAAAATCAGTCTGTTTTAAGATTACTTGGCCATTGTGTAGAGCATGGATTGAAGGGAAAAAGAGAGGATGAAGGGAACCCAGTTATGAGATATCATGCACTGAATGTGCGTGTCCCGTCCAATTCTCTACGGTGACACCCTAACCTTCAATGCTACGAGTTTGGAGGTGGGGCCTTTGGGAGATAATTAGGTTTATATGAGGCCATGAGAGAGGCACCCATTATGGAGAGAGTGTCATTAGAAGTGAAGGAAAAGAGACCAAAACATTCAAATTGGATCTCTCTCTCTCCCTGAGGTGCTAGCTGAAACTTCATCAACTATTATTAATAATAGCCAAAATGTTTACAAAGGGAAAGTGAATATCTTTCAATTATCTCAACAGAAAACAAAATGGTGTCACATCAAGAAATGATCAAAACTATGAAGTCAAGATTATAGAGAGAAAAAAAAAAAAAGACAGTGGATCCAGACAGTTAATTGATAAAATCTTTGGTAATAGAGGTCAGACTACCTTTACCCCATAAACAAAACAGATTTCTGTGATGTGATGAACAATTTCTCTAGAACATACATCTTATAAAAACGATGTATTTTAATCTGTGTTCTTTTTACTCTTTCCTGTTTACAAAAATCACTGTCCTATTCCAAAATTACAATAGGCTTACCAGAGACAAATCCAAGTTTTCTGAACTCTGAAGTTTCTTCGGTTTGGGTTTCCTCTTTAAAAGCAATAATATAAAATTTCAATTATCTAAAATAATATTAATTTAAAATAAAAGAAAAAGTAACAAATTATTAAGAGCTGGAAATTACCACAAACAACACAAATATTTAGGAGAAAAGATAATTCCTTTTATCAAATGTTATAGGTCATACATAAAAGTTAAGAGAATTTCCCTGAAAATTCCTCCCATTAGCAATGAGTGGCAAGCTGAAATTTTCTAAATTATCATTAATTCCCAGTTATAGAAAAACATATGACCTTCTGAATACACTGCAAGGCCTCCCTCTGAGACTTCGAAAGGGGTGTGAGACCACTGAGTCCTGAGTGTCAAAAGCTTCAAAGCTGGGCTCATCACACCAGTAGTATTTTTAAGGATACAACACAGGTTCCAGCTGAACGAAAATGAAGACCAAATTAAACTACTACCGGGCCTTAAAAAGTCAGGTTGGATCAATATGAGTGGGGTCAGCATGGGATGGATTTCAGGACAGGATGGAAATCCTACATAAGGAAATATTGTCCAAAGATAATTTCATCTTCCCACAAAGGGACAGAGTGACTTCATGCTATTTTTTGAAGATAGTAACAATACTTTTTTTTAAAGATTTTATTTATTTATTTTGGAGAGAGGGGAAGGGAGGGAGACAGAGAGGTAGAGAAACAGCAATGTGTGGTTGCCTCTCACATGGCCCTCATTGGGGACCTGGACTGCAACCCAGGCATGTGCCCTGACGGGGAATCGAACTGGGACCCTCTGGTTCCCAACCCGCGCTCAATCCACTGAGCTACACCAGCCAGGGCAATGTATTTTTTTTAAATAGAAATATAGTGCATATTGGAGCACTTAATACCGAATTTTCTTAAAGAATGCTGGCTATAATCATTTTTTTAAAAAGCAGTCACAATCCAAATATGTTTGTGAACCTGGAAAATCAATAGGGATGAATAGTGTTCTTTGATCAAGCCCCCATAAACACTCCCTGGGGTTTGCTGTAATTGCTCCCTACTGCAAAGACAGGTTATGAATACAACTGCAACAGGCCACAGAATGGGAGCAAAATAGAGCATCAATAGCTATAATAAATACTCATTTATTCATTGAAGAATTATGAAGCAAACACACACAAAACACAATGGTACTAAAGATAACCAAGGAAAATCTTTGGCATTCAGTGGCAGATAATGCTAATAAAATAAAATAATATTAATAAGGAACTTACCAAATGTACTATTTTTTTCTTATTTTGCATTGTTAGTGATGGTTTATAAAACTCATCTCTACAAAAAAATTAAGCTTCCTCAAATATGAAGCTCCTTATGTAGGACCCTACAAATATTTATCATTCAACAAGTATTTGATGATTTTAAAGATGACATATACCAGTTTTATATTCAAAACTATATTATAAGCTTTTTATTCTCCTGTGTTGGACATTTGATATACTTATTGGTTAATTGATTTTTTCTTCACCCAAGGATATGTTCATTGATTTTTAGAGAGAGAGAGAGAATGAGAAACATTGATTGGTTGCCCCCTACATGTGCTCCAACTGGAGATCAAACCTGCAACCTAGGTATGTGCCTTGACTGGGAATTGAACCTGCAAACTTTTGATGTATGGAACAATGCTCCAACCAACTGAGCCACCCAGGCAGGACAGGTTTATTTATTACTGAATGAGATTATATTCTTAGACTTTACTTTCACCAATCCATCATAATGTCAAAGAATGGAAAGGGGGGCCATTCAAAGGTAATTAAGGACTTTACATAATTGCATAAAGGACTATAAAACTTTTACACTACACTATGGCCTGATCAGAATGAATAAGTTGATTGTGCTTAACTAATGTTGTCTTATCTTTACTTGGGAATTTATTAATTTTTTTTGTATTCAAAAGAGATTGTCTCATAACATGATATCTTTGAGAGACTAGAGCTGGATTCTTTCCTTTCATCACATACAAAAATTAACTCAAAATAAATGACTGACCTAAAACTAAGATCTAAATATATAAAAATCTTAGCAGAAAACATAAGAGTAAATCTTCATGACCTTGCATTAAAGAAAGCCTTTCTAGATATGGATCAAAAGCACAAGCAACAAAAAAAGAAAAATAATGTATTGTATTAGACTCCATCACATTTTTTAAAAAAATTACTCCCAATAATAGCCCTGGCTGGTGTAGCTCAGTGGATTGAGCGCGGGCTGGGAACCAAAGGGTCCCGGTTCGATTCCCAGTCAGGGCACATGCCTTGGTTGCGGGCCAGGTCCCCAGTGAGGGCCATGTGAGAGGCAACCATATATTGCTGTTTCTCTCCCTCTCTTTCTCCCTCCTTTCCCCTCTCTCTCTAAAAACAAATAAATAAAATCTTTAAAAAAAATTACTCCCAATAATAAAAAAATAATGGGTAGATGAGACCAAACATTTGAAAACAATATATCTAAAAATTATAGAGGACACTCACAACTCAATAATACAACAATAACTAATTTTTAAGTGGGCAAAGTGTATAAATATACAATAATGCAAAGAATTAACGGCCAATTAGCAGTGAAAGGATTTGCAACACCATTAGTCACTAGAGAAATAAAATTTTACACTACAATTAGATACTACTTTACACTGAACTGGAACACTAGTATTTTGTTTGATTTTTAAATATATTTTATTGTCCCAATTTTTCTCTCCTTTATTCCCCTCTACCATGCATCCCTCTTCCACCAACATTCCCTGCATTTAGTTCATGTCCATGGGTCATACATATAAGTTCTTTAGCTTCTCCATTTCCTTTATTGTTCTTAACCTCCCCCTATTTTGTACCTATGAATTATGCCTCTTACTCCCTGTACCGTTCCCCCCATTCTCCCTCCAAACCCCTCCCCACTGATAACCCTCCATGCAATCTCTATTTCTGTGATCCCATTCCTGTTCTAGTTGTTTGCTTAATTTGTTTTTGTTTTCTTTTTTAGGTTCCATTGTTGATAGTTCTGAGTTTGTTATCATTTTACTGTTCATAGTTTTGATATTTTTCTTAGATAAGCCCCTTTAACATTTCATATAATAAAGGCTTGGTGATGATGAACTCCTTGAACTTGATCTTATCTGGGAAGCACTTTATCTGTCCTTCCATTCGAAATGCTAGCTTTGCTGGATAGAGTAATCTTGCATGTAGGTCCTCGCCTTTCATGACTTTGAATACACTTTCCAGCCACTTCTTGCCTGCAAGGTTTCTTTTGAGAAATCAGCTGATATTCTTACGGGAACTCCTTTGTAGATAACTGTCTCCTTTTCTCTTGCTGCTTTTAAGATTCTCTCCTCATGTTTAATCTTGGGTAGGGTAAATATCACATGCCTTGGTGTGTGCTTCCTTGGACCCAACTTTTTTGGGACTCTCTGAACTTCCTGAACTTCCCAAAAGTCTATTTCCATTGCCAGATTGAGGAAGTTTCCCTTCATCATTTTTTCAAGTAAGTTTTGGATTCCTTGCTCTTCTTCTTCTCCTTCTGGTACTCCTATGATTTGGATGTTGGAAAGTTTAAAGTTGTCCCAGAGGTTCCTAAGCCTCTCTTCATTTTATTTTTTTTTTTAAATTCTTGCTTCTTCATTTTGTTCCGGTTGAATGTTTATTTCTTTCTTCTCCTCCAAACTGTTATTTTGAGTCTTGTTTTTCTTCCCTTCACTGTTTTTTCCCTGGATATTTTTCTCTATTTCACTTTGCATAGCCTTCACTTTTTCCTCTATTTTGTGACTATACTCAGCCATGTCTGTGAGCATCCTGATTACCAGTGTTTTGAACTCTGCATCTGATAGGTTATTCCTTGTTCCTTAATTCTTTTTCTGGGGTTTTGATCTATTCTTTCATTTGGGCCATATTATCTTTGTCTAGGCACACCTGTTACATTTTAAGGGGTGGAGCCTTTGGTATAGGCAAGGGCGTAGCAACCCACGTTGCTTTTTTGTGGTGCTTTATGTGGGGGAGGGATCAGAGAGGACAATGCTACTTGCTGTGTCCTTGCCCTGCTTTCAGTCACTTACCCCACTCCGCTTCCCACAAGTGAATTGAGCCTTATGAGGTGTTGCCCTGATGCTGATTCCTTGGTGTGTGGGCTTGTGTACATTCTAGGATCCCATGGGTCTCTCCAATGAACTCTCCTGTGAGGCTGGGAGTTTCTCCCACCACTGCAACCCCCACAAGTTTTTTTCAGTCAAAGGTTTTGAAGTTTTATTTCCCTGAGCTTGAACCCTGGGTTGCATGGCTTTTCTTGCTCCCCAGTTGTACCTCCCAGCTTTTCCACACAAAATGTGGGATATCCCAGTCTACCAGCAGCAGCCTTGCCCTTCTGATGCTCATTGACCCAGTTTCCCATTCCTGCTCCTCCTACCAGTCTGGGTGAATGTTTCTTCTTTAACTCCTTGGTTGTCAGACTTCCATACAGTTCAATTTTATTGCAGTTCTGGTTGGTTTTTTGTTTTTAAGTTGGTTGTTATCCTTCTTTTGGTTGTGCAAGGAAGTGAAGCATATCTACCTATGCCTCCATCTTGGTCAGAATGCTGGATCACTAGTATTTAAAAAAAAGGACAATAACAAATGTTTACGAGGATGTAGAGAGACTGGAAATTTATACATAGCTAGTGGGAAAACTGTGGTTCTGTGTTTAGAAACCATAGAATGGTTGGAAAACTGTTTGGCAGCTCTTCAAAAAGTTAAACATACATTTATCATATGATCCAGCAATTCTGTTCCTAGGTATATACCTGTAACAAATAAAGAAATGTATTCACACAGACATGAGAATGTAAATATACACTAATTAATCATAATAACTAAAAAGTGAAACAACCCAAATTTCCATCAACTGATGGATAGATAAAACTATATAGATATATACCTTGAAATATTATTTAACAACAAGGAGGGATGAAGTACTGATTCATGTTACAACATGGATGAATCTTGAATGTGTACACATACTATAAGATTCCACTTACCTGAAATTTTCAGAATGTTCAAATCTATAGAAACAGACAATAGATCATTGGTGGCCATTGAAGGGTGGGTGATAAGGGAGAAAATGGGAAGTGACTGTTAAAGGACACAGTTTCTTTTGTAGACACAAAAATGTTCTAAATTTTGATTGATGTACAGATGATTGCATAAGTCTGTGGATATAGTAAAAAGAATAAAATTGTGCATTTTAAATGGGCATATGTAGTGTATGTGAGTTATATCTCAGTAAAGCTTTGAAAAAACAGTGCACATTCTGGAACCCAAACAAACACATACTAGCTGTGAGGTCCTGGACAAGTAACTTCTCAGTTGCTCAGATTCCTCAGTCTCTAAAATGAGGAGAAAAATGGCATGTCTCTTTTTTATGGGCAAAGATATTTAATAAGATAATATCCAAATGCACCCCTTACTCCCCCCCCACCCACCCACCGACACACACAGATCCTGGAGTGTATTAAACATTTGATGAATGTCAGTTCTTATTGTGGGATTAAGTTTTCTTACAGTTTAGTGTTTTAGTTTTCTAGGTTTGCTGCAACAAAGTACCACAGAGTGGGTGGCCTGAACAATAAACATTTATTGTCTCCCAGTTCCAGAGACTAGAAATGTGAAGTCAAGGTGTCAGAAGTGTTGGCTCCTTATGAGAGTGGTTGGAATGAAAGAAATTGTTCAACCGACTCAGGGATTGTTGAACAGATTGATATGCAGCTACAATGAAACCAATTGAATCTGTTCTAATTAAAATCACAAGCAAAGCCCACACAGGAAGATCTAAGAATGATGCCTTTAGAACTCCTGGTTTCGGTAAAATTGCATCAATGTCATAAAATGCATAAACTTCACCAATGGATTCCTCAATTGTTCATCCCTGTTATTCCATAGGACCATTTTTCAAGCAACTGAAAACACGACACATTAATTATCTCATAGTTTCTATGCATTAGCAGTTCCCTCACATTTTATTTGGATCTTCTGCTGGGCTTCAATTAAATGCCAGCTAGGAAGACTCCAAAGGGAAAGGGATCAACAGGGAAAGGTCCACTTCCAAACTAGCTCCGGCTGTTGGCTGAATCCACATGTTTGTAACCACAGGATTCGCAACAACTTGCTTCGTCAAAGGCAACAAGGAGAGCAAGACTGCAGAGTGAGACCTCACTCCTTCTCCTTCTGGGGCTAGTCACCCTGCTTTAATGGATCTATCACAAGTGGGCATGGGGAGAAAAGCCAACTCCATCTTGTAGCAATATGTTTGTTTTGTTGTTCATAGCATGCCTAATACTTTTTTATTGTGGAAATATTCAACCATACATGAAAATGGACATAATACTATACGACCATTATATTTTATTTTTTTTAGATTTTTTTAAATTTATTTTTAGAGAGAGGGGAAGGGAGGGAGACAGAGAGGGAGAGAAACAGCAATGTATGGTTGCCTCTCACATGGCCCTCACGGGGACCTGGACCGCAACCCAGGCATGTGCCCTGACTGGGAATCGAACCAGGACCCTTTGGTTCCCAGCTCGCGCTCAATCCACTGAGCTACACCAGCCAGGGCGACCATTATATTTTAATTAAATGTATGGAAAAATAAGCAGAAAATAGAGCTCCTGTATATGACCTCTTCCCCAACACACATTTCTCCTTTTCTTATTATCATGGATTACTTTGGTACCTTTCCTAAAATTAATGATACAATTTTGATACATTTTTAATTAAAGTCCATGGCTTATGTTAGGGTATATTCTTTGTTTTGTACATTCTATAGGTTTTGACATTATATATCTTTATATCTTTATCTATCTCTATGTATGTGTTCACACATACACACACACACACACACTCCATGACACAATCATACAAAATAGTTTCACTACTTTAAAGATCCCCTATTTTCTGCCTACTCATCCCTCTTTCCTTCCAAACTCTGGCGACCACTGATCTTTTTACTGTCTCCATGATTTTTCCTTTTTCAGAATGTCAAATACTTGGAATCACACAGGAGGTAGCCTTCCAGATTGGCTTCTTTTCCTTAGCAATATACATTTATAGCACCTCTGTGTCTTTCTTTTTGTGGGAAGAAGCTTTATAACTCATATTTATGGCTGAATAATATTTCGTTATATGGCTGTGCTACAGTTTGTTTATCCATTTATGTGTTGACGGACATCTTGGTTGCTTCCAACTTTGGGCAATTATAAATATAGCCACCATAAACATTCACGTGCAGGTTTTTATGTGAACAAAGTTTTTAGTTCGTTTTAGTTGAATACCATGGTGTACAAATGCTGGGTCATAAAGTAAGAGTATGTTTACTTTTGTAAGAAACCACCAAACTGTCTTCCAAACTACCTGGAACCTTTTGCATTTCCAGAGCAATGAATGAGAGTTCCTATTGCTTGCCAGCGTGGTCAGCGTTTTGGATTCTCGCCATTCTTAGAGACTTGTCCTCTTTTTAGCTTCACCATTTGGTCTTTACTTATTTATGTATTTAGTAGACACTTACTTTTTTTGATGAACATATTATTCCCAGATCCTAGTATGTATGTGGAGTAAGTGGAGACATCTCTGAAGAACTTACCTAAGATTTTATTGCAAGAAAAAAAGAATATATATATCACAATCTTGAAATTGTTATTTAAATCAATGATTTTCTCTCATTCCTAAAGAAATAAAATTATGGAATTTATTTTTATCTTCTGTATATTTTCTATTTGGGAATCCTCTACTGTACTTTACTTTTTTTTAATTTTTAGTGTAACAAAGATAAATGATTCCATCTCTTCTAAAAATATTAACATTTTTAAATGGTCTTTTCTTAGGGCAAATAACAATTTGCATAAGTTCTCAAAAGATTTTTAATTTAATATGCAGTTGTTAGGTTAAAGAAAATGTTAGTCTGAACTTCAAAATTTGTCATTGATAAATATGTAAGAATTATTGAGGATAAATAATATATATAAAGATTATTTGGATATTTTTTTTTCTTTTTAAAGCAAAATTTTCCTAAGGGCAGGGCACCTTAAAATCTACAACATCAAACCTAATAATGATTTCTTAGATTCCAAGATTTTTACCAATAAATCATGAAAATCAAAGCAAACCATGCCCTAACTTTACTTAATTCTTTATTCTGTCCTCATTGTCAGCAAAAAATAACCTATATATTATTTTTAAGACTTTGTCTGCATTTCTTGAAAATTATAAATTTCCATTAATGTGGGATTTTTATTTTAGTATGTTTAAAATAAAAGAAAATTCTAATTTATTAACTTCTGTTGCACAAGCATCATTTTCATATATTTTCTACAATTACCACATAGTTATTTCTTTCTTGAGTATGACAAGTCTTGCCTTTGATTTGGATTAAGGGTAAGATGGGGTTTTGTTTGTTTGTTTGTTTGTTTTAGCAAGCAGCTAGATAATAGATATAAGAATGCAGATATATTTTAAAATAATCTAGAGGTATTCTTTATGTATAAAATTGTATGTAATTGAAAATATGTGGATATATACATGTATATATACACATGCACATATAAGTATTCATCACAAATAATATATATATAAATTTATATAAATACACATATAGACATTTATCAAAAATAAAATATATGCATAGACATGCTTTAATCTAGTCGATGTTCAATATTTTTAAAAACATAATTTTCTTTTTGTCAATGGTTTTGCTTCTTGAAGTATCCAATTATCTCTAAAAATGCATAATGAGTTTGTATATCCTGTTCTAAAAGGTGGGAGGTTGAGTACAAGTGAAAAATAGATGGTCTAAAATTGATCAATTTTGTGATTGACTGAATTTTTAATACTCTATAAAAGTAAAAACAAGAAAAATCTACTTTTAAAACTCATAATTAAAGTGTTGAAATCTCCAAACTGTTAAGCCTTAAAATACCAAACCAAATGACTCTATGTACCACATCTTCTGGTGAGAAACTGATTCCATCAGACTGCAGGAGCCACATATGATTACCGAATTAGATACAGACAGGTGTGAGGACGTCAGTCTCACAGATGGAGCCATCCCGACACAGAAGGATTGAGGAACTTGTTGAGGAATCCACAGCTGTTCCAGTGAGTGCAGCCCTGGCTGGAGCCCTATGTGAATGGGATCTAATCCCAGGGTTTGTTCAGTTGATCGACCTGCCTTTTATTCAGTTGCCTAATCTTCATGTTTTTGATTTATTGTGAGTAGAGTGCTATAAACAATTTAGCATACTCATGTGGAATTTCAAACTAAAATCCACGTAGTTATAAAACCAAGAACTCCACCTATATTCATCTTTCTGTTCATAGGAACCTAAATGTATGCTATCAGGTAAATGTATCTATTTAGATAAAAATAAGATTTTCTCCTTTATACATGAATCACCATTTCATCGGTCTGACCATGTCACTGGCCTTGGAGGTCCTGTCTCCCTCCTCTGACCTCCCACCAGCTTCCAGGTGACTAGAGTGCTTTAGAACCAGATAGGGGCATTTTCCTAATCCACTGCCCTCCGGTCCTCTTCCTTCTCCTCCTCAGCACTTGTCATTACAATTACTATGTTGGAAGTTGTTTCAAACCACACCCTCTGCTAATAATAGACTGACAGGAGCTAGGTCTGCAACTGGCACAATACTTGGCATTAAATAAACTGAAATTTACTAGCTGAAGATGACCAGAATTTCCTTAAATTACCACTTTCTGTTCTTATGCTCTTCCATTTTACTTCTTTCCAACCCTAACTAGCATGGCTTATGTTTTATTTTAGAGGGTCTATAAATAAGGGTAGTTTAATTAAATAAACTATGCTGCTGGGGATTTGTTCTAAGAAACATAGGTTATTTGTCAACTAATTATGTTAGCCTGGCCAGTTGTGTTCTGATAAAAATAGATATCTAGACCAAAGTGCAGCAGAACACCCTGTGTATAAAAATTTGAACATTCTGATTTGGCCACTGATTGCATTTTAAAACTAAACATAGATGCTTTTACTGTTTTGTTTTGTTTCTTATGATATAATGTGCATTCCACTCATCCCTTAGAGATAACCAACTGTTGACCATTCTTCCTTTGGACTTGAGAAAAGGCATTCAGGGGATTCGCTCCAAACAAATTGGCACTGATTAACTTCACAGGCATTTATTCCAACCTGATTTCAAGTATACACGGTATTGAACTGAACTGAATAATGGGTTTACAACTCCCCTGTGAATACAACCCAGTGGCTTCTGTAACCTTTATTTCGTTGTGAAAGTACATTTACCACTATTATCAATGTTATTCTGAGTCTGTTGAATCTCTTCCCTTAGAACTTGATATTGCTCTGGAAGTACTGATTCACATCACTTAATTTTATAGTGACTACTGAAACAATGCACAACAATACACCCCAGAAATAACTAAAACAATAAGAAAGACTTATAAATTTTGTTATCGCCTCTAGGTAAGGACACAGAGGGAGGGTGTGGGGAACGAATGATGGAACTTCTTGATATATAACATTTTGCATATTTGACAACTGTGTATGTGTGCTTATCCTCTGCTAGTTCACTCTGGCTGTCATGACAAAACACCACAGACTGATAGACGGTATGGCTTTAACAAGTGAAATTTATTTTTCACATTTCTGGAGTCAGAGCAGTCCAAGATCAAGGGCCCAGCAAGGCAGGTTTCATTTTGAAGTCCCTTCCCTTGGCTTCCAGGCAGCTGCCTTCATGCTGTGTGCTTACATGACCTTTTCTTTGAATGCAAGTGGGAAGAGAGAACGGGAGAAAAAGAGCAAGTTGTCTGATGCCTGCTCTTATAAGGACACTGATACCATCTGATCAGGCCCTCATTCTTATGATCTCATTTTACCTTAATTTCCCTTTAGGAGCCCCTTCTCCAGACACTGCCACACCGAAGTTTAGAATTTCAGCTTATAAATTCTGGAGGGCATGAGCATTCAGTTACATATATGTAAACTATATAACTATATGGTTATACATGCACATAGTTATATATTATTATATATCGTTCTACTCATGTAGTTATATATGTAGTTAAACAGTTTTTAAATGATCATGTAGTTAGGCAGCTATATAAGTACATAAAACTGCACCTTACAACCTAATTCAACACCATGTATAATTATTACAATATTATTCACTACATTTCCTACTCTATACTTTATGTGCCTGTGGCTGTTTTTACAATAGGGAAGTTGTACTTCTTAATTCCTTCATCTTTTTCATCCTTTCTCCTAACCCTCTTCCCATCTGGAACCATCAATTCATTCTCTGTATCTGTGTGTTTCTGTTTTGTTTTCTCATTTATGTTGGTTTTTAGGAACACTTTTAAATAAGTTCTCCCTGGAGCTGTTTATAGCAATTGAGCTCTCAGCATAAAAGTGAATCCTGTAATAGAGTGATATAATACAGAAACTAAATCTTCTCTTCTAAAGGTTTCTAGAATACCCAGTGGGCAGTGAAAGGTTTTTAAATTTACTTTTTAAATTAAATTTATATTCCTCACAAGGTAAAATAATGGAGAAGGCAAAGACAAGAAATAGGACTGTTTTGGCCAGTACTATATATATATATATATATATATGTTTTTTTTCTTCCTAAATTGTTACTAAAAAAAACTTCAGGATAATATGTTCTTGGGTCAAGAGGAAACTAAACAGGTAATCACATGGACAGGACACCCCTCAATTTCCAGAAGGCAAACATTAAAGAGAAAAAAGTTCAAATACTTAGAGAGAAAGCAGCAAAAACCATTGCAAAGACAAGTGAGAGTTTCTGGGAGAACGAGATTAAATGATTCTCCCCTCTCTTTTCAATACTTAACCCAAAAATTACAGTTCTGGAGAGCAAGCAGATGAATCAGATCCAGAATGATAAAGATATGTTGTTTGCTGTGTTGTTTCCTAAATAAAGTTGATTAAAATATACAGAAATTGATGTTTTACATAAATTAAGCTGACCCTGAGAAAGATATGAAAGGAAAAACAAAACAAAAAAAAAATGGTACAAGTGAGAATCTGTATGGGATGAGGCTAGTTAGAGTGAGAGTTGCTATTTGTACTTGCTACATTGGATCATTGGTCCTTAACACTATTAGTTCTGGAGAAAGAGGAATTTAGAGATGGCAGAAAGAAAGATTGTGCATAAAATAAATCCCTGCTGCGGCTCTCTACAAGAGAGAACACTCATTTCCCCACCGTCACCTTCAGGATAAATTTCTTCGATCCAATACAAGGAAGGGAAGAACATCAAAATTCCACCTGGGGAAAATCTTATGAAGACAAGTTCACATTTGTTTTTTTTTCATCACTGTACAACCTCCACCTAGTACAGTGCCTGCACATAATAGAATCTCAATAAATATTTGTTGCACAATGAATATATTTGTGTAATTTAGTCACACAAGTTTCCATGGTAGAATTGCATACTGGTAGTAGCTGCACACCCTTCACCTGCCAGAGGTGTCTCTTCTATCTGTCACGCTACTTGACTGATGATTTTGGCCCCTGTACATTGCTTTGACTGTGGCTCTTTGTAGCACTGGTTTTCTTGGCTTTGTGAGTGGCCGAGGTCGATTGACTCATTCTTTCTCCATAGACATTACCATTACTTATGTTATTGCTATTTGCGGCCCATATACCTGAGGAGGGATTGGTTTCCGAAACATGCAAGGAACTCCTACAACTCAATAATAATTTTTTAATTAAGAAAAAAACATGCAAAGAACTTAGATACATTTCTCTAAAGAAGACATACAAATGGCTAGCCAGTGGGAAGAAGAAAAGACACTCAACTGCCCTGGCTGGTGTAGCTCAGTGGATTCAGTGCGGGCTGAGAACCAAATGGCCCCGGTTCGATTCCCAGTCAGGGCACAAGCCTGGGTTGCAAGCCAGGTCCCCAGTGAGGGCCATGTGAGAGGCAACCATACATTGCTGTTTCTCTCCCGCTTTCTCCCCCCCTTCCCCTTCTCTAAAAATAAATAAATAAAATCTTAAAAAAAAAAGAAAGAAAGAAAAGGCACTCAACAGCACTGATTATTTGGAAAATGCAAATAAGAACTACAATGAAACTTTACATCACGCCTGTTAGGAAGCCTGTTACAAAAAAAAAAAAAAAAGGAAAAAGAGAAGTGTTGGCAAGGGTGTGAAGAAAAGGGAACCCTCGTGTACTGTTGGTGGGAGTGTAAACTGATTCAGCCACTATGGAAAACAATACAGAGGCCTTTCAAAAATTAAAACTACCATATAATCCAGCAGTCTTATATATAGGCATATACTCCAAAGAATTGAAATCAGGATCCTGAAGAGATAGTTCCACTCCCATGGTCATTGCCATATTTACTCATGATAGTCAAGATATATTAACCACCCAAGTACTTATCTGCAGATAAATGGGTAAAGAAATATGGGGTACACAAACAATGGAACCCTACTTGGTCTTGTAAAAGGAAACTCTCCCAGGTACAACATGTGTAAACCTGGTGGACATTGTGTTAAGTGAAAGCCAGTGACAGAAGGGGAAAAAAACTGCCTGATTCTACATATATGATGTATCTAAAATAATCCAACTCATACAAGCACAGCACAGTTGCCAGGGGCTGAGGAGTCGGGGAGAGGGGAGGTTGTTCAGTAGGTATGAAGTTTCAATTATACAAGATGAATAAGTTATAAAGAGCTGCTAGGCTACATAGTGCTGACAATTAACAATACAGTATTGTGCACTTAAAAATGTGTTCAGACTGTAGATCTCATGTCAAGTGGTCTTACCGCACATATACTCACACTCAAAAGCAAACAAAAAACCAAGAGACACAAGGAAACTTTGGGGATTGTTGGCTGCATTGATTACTTTGATTCCGTTGATGATATCACAGTCGTTTGCATATGTCTAAACTCATCAAAGTCTATACATTAAATATGTGCAGATCTTTCTATATCAACTATGCCTCAATAAACCTGTTTTAAAAAAACTTCAGAAAATAACCTAGAAATTCAGAGAGTAATAATATCCCCCTCATCCTTCTTCCCACCATAACTTCTACATTTGCACATGACTGCTTAATGAAAATCTGCACATCCTATTTCCCACAGCCACACATTTTACATAATTTTCTTTTCATATATTAATAGCCTTCAGCAATGTGATTCTTCCAAGCCATATAACTAGGAACTGAAACATTTCATTTTACGATTTCTGACTTCCAGTTTCAAGTCTCTCTCACTTTACTACTGGCATCTTTGTGCATATTCAAATCCAGAGAATAATAACAAGCCAAAGGTCTAAAAATAAAAAAAAGTTTTAAAAACTCAAAATATCAACAGCAATAATCAAGAAATAAAACCGGTATTTGTGAAATCGGGTAGCTAGAAAAGCTGTGCAGGAGGATAAGGGTACCTGATTCCTTAGGTTCGAAGGCACGGTGCTGCACACATGCCTTGGTGGCCACTGAGAAGCACCCAAGGGTACCAAAGAGACTGAATTATATCTTTGTTCCTAGTCTGACACATGACATTTTAGAGTAAACAATATTTTCTGCCCTAGCTGGATAGCTCAGTTGTTTAAAGCATTGTACCCATATGTGAAGGTCAAGGGTTTGATTCTTAGTCAGGGCATATACAAGGAGCAATTAATAAGTGGAACAACACATTGAAGTTTCTCTCTCTCTCTCTCTCTTATAAATAAAAAATTAGAGTAACCAATGTTTTAAAGTTTGAGGTTATGGTTTCATAAATTTCATTACCTATCAAACTACCCACTATGTATTTGATTTAAAAAAAAAAGGTAGGGGGAGATTTTAATTTTGAAAAGAAATATGGGTAAGCGTACTTAACATTAATTGAAGCATATGAGTTGCGCCATTTGTGGACTCCAAAAGAGAATAATTAGCACCATTCAGGACTGCTGTATTGTAAAGGATTAGTACTATACGGGACTTCTGTCAGAACAGTAACTGCGGAGAGGAGAAGAAAGCCTCTCTGAACAATCAGCTGGACTGCGGTCAGGACTAGGCCTCCGCTTTCCCTGCAGGAGAGGCCGAGAGGACCCGTGCTGGGGAGAAGGGCCTGCCTCCCACTCCCAAGGCTCAGACATGTGAGGCGGTATGCCGCTGGGTAGGAGCAGGACCTTAGCTATGGTGATTCTCTTCAGCCAGGGGCTGTTTCCGAAGAAGGCTGACAACTGAGCCCTGCCATTTGGCAGCACTCCCAGGCTGGGAAAAGAAATTCCTCTCTCACTGAGGGGTTTCTGGGAAGTGGAACACAATGTCTACTAAATACTGACTCCATTTGTTGAATGTCCGTTATGTGCAAGGTGATTGGCTTACATTAAATTTGATTTTTTGTAAGTTCTTGAGGGAGATGATTTCTCAGCATGCTAATTCCCAAGGACATAGAACTAATAAAAGTCCGGTTAGTGCTGGACTTCAGAACTCTCAGTTTAAACTGGCCCCAGTCATGGAAAAATGTCCAAAGAGTGGCAGCTCATGGCTTTGAAAAGGGAGACAATTAGCAGCCAGAGGCTTTATTCATCCTTCTCAAAGTCAATGGCTCTTCTCTCTTGTTCCATCTGGACCTGCCATCCCGGCTACAAACCACAGTGCAGATCACTCCCCGGTATTTCATTAGGAGAAAAGGGTAGTTAGAATAACAGCCACCATCCTCAATAGGGCTTTCACTTTTGTTCTTTTTAGCCCTCTAAACCAGGTCAGCTGAGAGGAAAATTTCATCCAGATAAAATTAGGAGGGCCAAGATCAAACAGAAAACGCTGGAATGACAAGATAGAAAGAAGTCCTTTTGCCTGAGAAGAAATTGTTCAAAGTGAAGGCAAACACTATTTGGAGACTTCCTATGCACATTTTCACAAGGCATCTGTTTCTGTGACACCAGCAAATTTTTGTCTCCTTGATACTGATCTCAAATAACCTGAGATACACCGCTAAGATTTTTTAATGCCCTATAATCTTTTAACTTCCCAAAGTATTTCTTACATCTTTACATATTTTAGCTAAGACAACAGGAGTTGAAAATACATTTTAATCACATGAAATGTCGTGTTAATGCACATGACAGAAGGCAGTGGCTATTTGCAGGCACCAGACATACACAGGAAAGGCTTGAGTCATGTGACTGTTTTTTAAAAGATTTTATTTATTTATTTTGAAAGAGAGGGGAAAGGACAGAGAAAGAGAGGGAGAGAAACATCAATGTGTGATTGCCTCTCGTGCTCCCCCTACTGGGGATGTGGCCCACCACCCAGGCATGTGCCCTGACTGGGAATTGAACCAGTGACCCTTTGGTTTATAGGTTGGCATGCAATCTGCTGAGCCGCACCATCCAGGTTCATGTGACTTATATTACAGTCCAGACTTAATAACTGAATGCACTGGAGCAGGTATATCAATTTTTTCTTTATTTTACATAGTCATAATTTTGTCAGTCTATCTCATAAGTATGTTGTATCCAATTAGATACAATGTTGTAATCCATTAAAATATGGTGACAATTACAACGTTTTTCAAATATTTAATAATGTAGCCTTAAGAAATCTACCTATTGCCTATGACCTATTCATTGCTTACTAATGTATGAAACTGACAGGACCCTGTCTTCACATGTGAGGGAGAACTCAGGGCGGTTTGAAGAGCATGGGCTCTGGAACAGACTGTCTGCATCCAAGCGACACAAGCTTGCATACGTTTCTTAACCACGTCATACCTCAGTTTCCTTTACTGTTAAAGGGGGAAACTACTTCACTAAGCTTAGGAAGTTAGGTGTGTGCAAAGAAAGTAACTTAGAGTCATTACACAGGTGTAAAGAAACGTTGTGCGAAGTAGCTACCCTCTCACCCAGGCGAAAGAATCGTTTTCAGTCTGGCAAAGGCAATTTCTCCCAAGACTTAGCAGTACTCAGAACTGTGTTCTTGGTGAAATGATAGGACAGCTAGTGACAGCTACAGTGACATCCAGTGGTGTCTAGCAGCAGTGACTTATTCCACCTGGCCATACTTCTTGTGCTAAAAGATGCTCATTATAGTTCTTGTTCTTGACCTACAGAGCTGCTTTGGTTTTTCGAAGATTCCAAGTCCAACTCTCCAGGCAGTTATAACCCACTGGTTATCTTACACTTTACAGGGTCTGGCAGAAGGAATACCTGCTTGAGTGTGGCTGGTAGGGTAATAATACGGGTATAATGATTTATAGTTTTAATTTGAACATTTCACCTAAAATGTCCTATGGTATGCTTCAGTGTGACATTGTTATGTTACAGAACTACATGCTTATGATTTGGTAATAAAAGATTTTGTATTAAAATCGGGGCATTATTTGTGCCAGACGCTGCATTCTATTTAAGATAACAGTAGTCAGTTGCTGTTGTTTGTAATCACACTTTCTAAATGATATCATATTAATGAGACATCAGAGTATAGGGGGACAAGATCAAAATTGAAGTTAGGCAGACTTGCTTGCCTTGTTTACTACCTATGGGTAATATTTAATTACTTATTTCTCTGTACCTTATTCTCCTTATTTATAAAATTGAATTTATACACTTAGCCTGCAGACACTTGCTCCAGGGATGGAATTAATGTTGAGTTAGCATCTAACAGAGACTTTGGTAAACGAGGTTCAATAATGGTAACCAAATAGTGATAGTCAAACTTCTTTTGATTTTTTTTTGCATGTGACCTTTCAATCACTAGAATAATCTCGAGGAATTTACTCTGAACTGAATTCTGAAAATTTATTTTACAACATACATTGTGGTACAGAATCTAAAGCTTCGAAAAGTTAAATTATTCATATTGCTTGTCATTGTCACACCTTAAGACAACTTGAAGTCTCCAGGTATGAATCAGAACTTTATGCTGAACGAAAATAACGAGCTTACTGATAGACAACAATGCTTTGTATTGTATTTCTGCTTTCCATGAGGAGAGATTGTTTTTTCCCCTAAATCTTTCCCCGGCTACTTAATATCTCTCTGCCTTTCTCCCTCTTGCTTCCTACAGGGAACACACACGCCCCGCACCACCACTCCCGCCACTCCCACCTTAAGACTCTGCACCAGCTCAGCATCACCCAGTTTTAAGCAAGCAAATCTCCCTGTATCTGGGTCTCCTATAGTAGGCCCATCTATCTCTAATACTAAAACGTGTCCTCTTACCTTAGCCTTCCAAGTCATGCAAGTGATGTTCAGGACTCTATGACTTCCTTTTTATTTCTTAAATTGCTCAGAACCATGGTGGAAAAGAGTGATATTACTTATGGGGGGCTGGGAGGCACTTGGCAGCCTAACACCCCAAAAGGAGGTATAAGGAGCTTGTGATTTGCTTAAAGATTCAATTGCCTTAACCAAATCTACTCTGACTTGAGGGGTTGTATTTAGAATCCCCAGAGTGAAAGCTGCCTCTTTCACAAAGGCTGAAGGTGTCTTTGTTCACTTGTAAGAGACATTTGGCTGGCAGATGATTCAGTGTGGACAATGCCGCAGTGAACCCAGAGGAAAACCCATTATGCATTTTTTATCAGGCACTGCACTTTTAATATTCTCAGACAACATGCCATAAGGAAACAAATGTAAGGGAATTGAATTTTCCGAGTTTCCTAGTATGTGAAGAGTCCTTAGCAAGAAAAGCTTCATTTGAGAGATGAGGAAACTGAGCCATAAAGGAATAACATAACCTGTGCAAAGACAGATATCAAACAATCAGTGAAATGAGGATTAAAACAAACTTTTTGATTCCAAAACCTGTTCTATATATACAACTTTTACACCTAAACATTTTTCATCCTAGTACAAAAAGATTTACAATTTCAGGTACATGTGTATAATTGTCCATCTCGCCAAACCCCCTAAAAATAACAATTTAAAAAACATACCTCAAAATAATGATAGTATAAAGTTCAAACTCAATGAATTCAAGTTACAGAGAAAAACACTGGATAAGGCTAATCAGGGACTGAGTGAAAAAAAGAAGAAAATCATATACACATATGTATTTTTTTTTCACATTCCCTTCTCAATAGACAGGCCTTCCATTAACTTCAGCAGGCAGTTGCTTGAGTTGTACCCATTATTTGTATAAATATATGATGTCCCAACTGTGCAATTCTGTGAGCCCACAATGAAGAATGCCTTGGTTTTAAAATCCATGTGCTGGGAACCTGACTGATTCTGAAGTATTTGCATTTGAAAGGATAGAGACTTCACAGAAACAGTGGTAGCTCAATGTACCCTATTAGTACACATTTCATACTAAAGAAAATGCATAATGGCTGAGGATTCTCTTTCTCCCCAGCCAAAGACATATACTCTCCCTGTCACAGTTTGTTCAATCTGAGGTTACTTGGCTCTTTGCCGAATCTTTCAATGCAGAACATCCTTGCCATGCACATGTATGCTTGTAACAGTCTTGTATAAGAAGTCCATATGTAAGACATAATATGTGCAGACCATTCATTATTCAATCAATGCTATCATTCACAGAGGTAACTATACATGTTTATTATTTTATTATAATTTCATTATCACCATAAAAATCTTTTGCAACCTTTTTCCTAAGTGCTTGACTAGACACAAAATGATTGTGTATTTCCTTGGGAAGTTAACAATTTAATGAACTTGTAAACTTTATTAAGTACAGTGTGTAACTATATACAGAAGAGAAGTGATTGGTTAATATTAAATATGAGTAACATTTTATATAATATTATCACTGATATTTTCCATTGGAAAATACATTTTGAATAAAAATGGTAAATTATTAATATAAGAAATACTTTATTCTTAATACCTACTAAATTCTGCAAAGCAAAACTGATTAGTTTATTCAAGATATTATGCTAACTGTTATGCCCTATGGCAAATTCTAATAATGTTGGAAACTTGGGGCATTGTTGTAAGTGAAAATTAACTAATGATATGTTAATAAATTTAGCATAAATAATATAATTTTTCAAAATGGGAGTGTAAGTAAACTAAGGCAATTCTGAGAATGAATTGATCATAGCAGATTGGATTGAACATAGTATATTGCATAGACTATATGAAGTTAAACCAGTCATTGAAAGATAGATAATTTTTGAAAACAAGTGTTGAAGACGAAAATAGCATGTGCAATCCCCAGACCCTTGAGGCAAGATTAAGTCTGTGCCACAAAATAGACCTGAGGATATTAAATAAAACAGGTCTTGCAGAGTAAAGGAAGTTGGCATCAGGAAGTTAAGAATCAGAAGCTGGGAGGCTCCTTGGTTTCCATCATTTACTGTGCTGTCAAACACTTGGCTGGGGTAGAAAAATGTAGCAGGAGTGTGGATTGATTCCTGGATGTCAGGAAGGCATTTTACTGCACTGGGCTAATTAGTCCAAAGGGCAGAAAACTTAAAACAATGCAAGCCAGTGGAAGGTGCCTTTGCCACTGCAGAGGTTCCATCAGATCAGGGACTCAAGTAGATTTCTTTTAGGTAAAAGAAGTTGGAGATCCCATGAACTGTTATTCTACTGATTTTGTGGGATCTTCAAGCATTCAAACAAATATTTTTTTAATTATTTTATTGTTGTTCAATTACAGTTGTCTGCATTTTCCCCCACCCCAGCCAAACCCACCTCCCTCCCTTGCTTCCACCCTTCCCCTTGGTTTTGTCCATCTGTCCTTTACAGTAGTTCCTGAAAACCCTTCCCCCCCATTGTTCCCTCCCTATTCCCCTCTGGCTATTGTTAGATTGCTCTTAATTTCAATGTCTCTCGTTATATTTTGTTTGCTTTTTTCTTTTGTTGATTATGTTCCAGTTAAAGGTGAGATTACATGGTATTTGTCCCTCACCACCTGGCTTATTTCACTTAGCATAATGCTCTCCAGTTCCATCCATGCTGTCACAAAGGTAGGAACTCCTTCTTTCTCCCTGCTGTATAATATTCCATTGTGTAAATGTACCATAGTTTTTTGATCCACTCATTTACGGATGGACACTTAGGTTGCTTCCAGCACTTGGCTATTGTAAATTGTGCTGTTATGAACATTGGGGTGCGTAGGTTCTTCGGAATTAGTGTTTCAGGGTTCTTAGGATATAATCCCAGCAGTGAAATTGCTGGGTCAAAAGGCAGTTGCATTTTTAGTTTTTTGAGGAAATTCCATTATGTTTTCCACAGTGGCTTCACCAGTATGCATTCCTACCAACAGTACTCAAGGGTTCCTTTTTCTCCACATCCTCTCCAACACTTCAAACAAATATTTATGTTTCCTAATCTACAAGATCTTGAAAAATAAAAATAACTGAAATATAATACTGATTTCTTGGAATTGTACATTCTAACAGGAAATGATAGATTGGATGGATAGATGTATAGATGTATGGATGGATGGATGGCTTCTTGGTTATCATTTAAATAACCATCTTGTTAAAACTTTTCTATATTCATTTTTCCATAAATACTTCATATAGAATTGGAATTATCTGTGTTTTATTTATGTTGTATACTTTTCTCCTAAAATTATCTCAACTTAGCATTATTTATTGAGAAGACTGAAAACGTTTAACTGGTTATTGGACTATTAATTGTTTCTGCTTTCTTGAATGAGTTTTGGTAGGCTGTATACCTTTATCTTTCCTACCTTTTGTTTTCTTTGGGTTCATTTCATTATATTTTCTAAGTTTTTAAAATGAGTGCTTATTTCATTAATTTTTAGCCTTTTCTTCTTTTATAACTAAACTTTTGACTCAGTTTTAATATGGAGTACTTCCATTATTGGTATTTCTTTCGAGAGAGGAAGGGAAGGAGGGAGGAAAAGAGAGAGAGAGTTAGAGAGGAGGGGAGAGAGAGAGAAATATCAGTGTGATAGAGAAACATCACAGTCACCTCCAGTATGTTGAATGGGTAGTCAACCTGTAACCCAGGTTATGTGCCCTGCCCGGGAATAAACTGTATAACCTTTTGGTGCAGGGAAGGATGCTCCAACCAACTGAGCAAAATTGCCAAGGTCTATTAATTGTTTTGTTTGTGTTTAAATTTTTATATTTTTCTTCTTTTATTTATTAGTTATTTCAAAGTATAACATGTAATTTCTGAATATATTTGGTATTTTTAAATTAGCTTTTAATTATATTTTATTTCTAACATTGTACTAATTTTGTATAATTTACTGATTTATCAATTATTTGCAGTTTTATTAGATTTGCATCATGGTTTATTTCAAGTCAATTATATATACATATATCTTATGTGTGCTTAAAAATAATATGTTTTCTATTTTGGAGATTCAAGGTCCAATGCATGTTCATTAGAGCAAGCTTATTAACTGTGTTGTTCAAATCTTCCATATCTTTACTAAGTTTGAGTTTTGGATCTCATAATAGTGAGTCGAGTGACATCTCCCTGTATGATGGTAATTTATTACATTCTGCCTACCATCTGTTAATGTTTTTCTTTATCTATCTTTGGCTATGTTAGTACATGCCAAAAAAGTAAATTGCTTTATATTCCTAATATGAATGGAAAGATTTTATTAGGAAAAAATGTAGGGTTTTTTTGCCCTAAGGCCTACTTTGTCTCATATTAAAATAACTGTTTTTAAATTGATTTTAGAGAGAGGGAGGAAGGGAGAGAGAGGCAGAGACAGAGAAAGACGAAGAGAGAGACCGAAACATCAATTCGTTCCACCCACTCATGCATTCATTGGTTGATTCCTGTCTGTAATCTCATGAGGAATGAGACTGCAACCTTGGCCTATTTGATGATACTCCAACCAACTGACCTACCCTGCCAGGGCTAAAATAACTTTTAACAACTTTATCTTAGTTGGTGATTCTATGCATTTTCTTCCAATTTCCCTAGGTTCTTATGCTTTGTATGAATTTCTTATGAATTACATATACTGTACAGAGATTTTAAAAATACAATCTGATAATTCTCACAAGTGTTTCTTTCAACAGATGCTTTCTGTTACTATCGATTTAAGTTTTTTGTCCATTTATAAAATATGTCTTCTTTTAAATTGATTGATGTGTTTCCATTTACCTCATATGCTTTTTATTTTATTTTTATTGTTTACATTATTTCAAATGTCCCCATTTCTTACACTCCCTTTGCCCACCTTCCCACCCTTGCCCCTCCCCGTCCCTCTGGTCATCACTAAACTGTTGTCTGTGTCTATGGGTTACGCATATACATTCTTTGGCTAATCCCTCCACTCTCTTTCACTCGGTCCCTTCCATTTCCCTCCCTCTGACAGCTGCCTCTTTTTCTATTTTATAGCTAGTGATTTATCTGCATATTCTAGAGGTTAAATTTATGTTTAAACATGCTTTTACATTCTAAAATAATGCAATATTTACATACCTCCTCCAAACAGAAGGAATTTTAGTCTATTTTAACTATTAACACAAAGAACACAAGACTGGTAAACATTCACATTTTGTCAAATATTTCAATTCTATGTTAGTCTTTTAACCACTTATTTTTTTAACAAACATAAAATGTTGAGCATGTGCAAAGTACTATTTTAAACACTTTAAAACTACTATATTTCTAATCCCCAAAATAATCTTATGAGGATATTATTGCTTATATTTCAGTATTTTTGTTCTGTTTTTCATGTTTTTGCATCTTTACCATTTATTTCTAAACTGAAGACTTTTTCCTTTATTCATTTTATTTGTTTCTGAAGTACAACACTGATAAATTCAGCTAGTGTGAATGCATTGCTGGTAAACTTTCTACAATTTCTCTAAAAAATAATTATTTTCTTGCTCCTGAGCAATGATTTATTTACAATAAAGTAATCATGTGCAGCTTGTTATTCAGACTATCTCCTTTCTTATTTTTAGTACAATTTTCTAAATGTGGTGCTCCTGTAAGTCTTTGAAACACATCATTGCTTTCACTTTATAGGTAATATTGTTTTACTTTAAATGCTTTCAGTATCTCTTTATTTTTGAAATTTTAAAACTTTACCAAAATTCAACTAAATGTGTATTATGTTTATATTTTATTGTACTTCTTAAATCTGAACATTTTGCCTTTTATTTATTTTAGAAATTTCTAATAAATTATCTCTTTAAATATTACCTATTTAAAACCTTCTGGGTTTCTCATTCTGGAATTTCAGTTAAATACATCAGCCTTTCTTGCTTTACCTACCATTTCAATAACTACCTCTCTTTCATTTTTCTTGTCAAATTTCATTATATAGATAGGTAGGTAGATAGATATAGAGATAGAGATAGAGCTATATAGCCATTCTCTTCTGGGTTATTTATAATATAATTTTTAACACACTCATTGAATTTTTTTAAGATTTTTATTTATTTATTTTTAGAGAGAGGAGAAGGGAGGGAGAAAGAGAGGGAGAAACAACAATATGGTTGCCTCTCACATGGCCTTCACTGGGGATCTGGCCTGCAACCCAGGCATGTGCCCTGACTGGTGATCGAACTGGGACCCCTTGGTTCCCAGCCCATGCTCAATCCACTGAGCTATGCCAGCCAGGGCATGCTCATTGAATTTTTAACTGAAATATTTCTACTTTGAACTTCTAAAAGTTTTATTTGGTTCTTTTCTAAAGTTGTTATTTAATTTTGTTTTCCATTGTCACTTTGTCATATTTTAATTCTCTCTTTTAATGTATTAAACATCTTATATGATCATTTTATAGTCTGCTCTAATCATTCCAATCTCTTGCCCTAAGCTTTAGTAACACCATTAGTTGTTTTCACTCTATTTCATGGTGGCTTGATTTCTCACATGTGGCGTAATTTGGAATTACAAGCCAATATTTGAGTGAGCATAATTTGTGAGAACTCTGAGAGCCATATTTGAGTGTGCTTTTCTCCAAAAAAGGAAATGCACTGGTCCTGCCTGTCTCCCCAAAGCGCTTGTGGTTGTATTAAACAGAACCTCTTGGCTGTGGTTTTCCGTACTCCAAAAAAGAGAATATTCAAACTCCTCACAGAAATGAGAGAACTCTGGTTCTTGATTCCAGCCTAGAGTGCCTGTTCCCTAGCAAAATCAGAGAATGACAAAGTCAGTATACCTTGTCGCCTTTTTTTCTGGAGAGCTGGATTTTTGTTTGTTTCTGTTTATTCTTTCTCCAGAGGTACAGTTATTTGAGGGTATAGCCTTTACTGAAGGCTCTTGGTTCCAACTCCCCAGTTTGCATAGACCCAAAGCTTTGTCTCCTATAGTCAGAATAGCCGTGAAAGCCCAAAGTTTTCAGTTCCAAGAAACCAAGTGTTCTCGCAAATAACCATAATAAGCTCAGGTTTAACATTCATGTTTTAAGCTTTCTAGGTCCCTCTTAAACTTTACTCCTGGTAACAGTCTTACTTTCTTCTGTACTAAGTTATATAGTATTGTTATTTTTCCAATAGCTTAAGAATGTATTTTAGTATATGTATGTGTAGTTAACACATAGTTATTTAATTTTTCTGGATTAAAATCAACAATAATCCTCATGTTTTTATACCTGGTGGATATCTGATTAATTCTTCTACAATCTCACCTTGCAATAGCATCAAACACTGTGGGCTCCCTTTCTTAAAAGAGTTTCCTCTCTTGCTTTCTGCTACACTACCACACTCCAGTTTTTCTCCCATCATGTTGCCTATTCTTTCTGACTCTTTCAATGTCTCATGCTCCTTTCTGCAGATACTAAATGATAAAATTGCCTAAGCTTCTTCTTAGATCCTCTCTTCTTTAACTATATGTTTGCAATGACTGTTTTTACCACTTCAATTATAAATCAACAGCAACAGAGATATCCTTTTAAACTACAAATCTGATGATTTCACTCTACTGCTTTTAGTTCAATAATCTAAGAAGAAAACCTTATTTGTATTAGGGCAAAAGCTTATTAGTAAAGGCATTGAAGAAGATCTCTTCTCACCTACTCACATCTCCGGCTCCAAGCCTGCTCTCTCGCTCCCTCCGTGTCTGCACTGCCCTTCATTCTTCGGGGCCACTCTGCTTGCTCCTAGCACAGGCCCTGAGGGCTCAGAACTCAGCATTCCACTCAGAGATGCCTTCATTTATTTATTTATTTTGAAAGGTTTCAAATGTATTTTGCTTTATTTCATTATTCTGTCTTAAATGAGCATCAGAATGCTTAAATGCAAGGTGATTTTGAACCCATTCTGTATTACAGCAACTGGGATGGTCACTCATCATTCTGCAACTTGGGGTGACTGTGCCAGGAGGGGACAGGTTCCATTCTACTCCAATGTGCGTGATTGTGAGTATCCGTGCAACAACACAGACACTGGTTCCGCTGGCTTGGGCAGCATCTCCATGTTTCAGAGTCGCCTGTATTAATTGCCTTGAATACTTGAAATCCATCTTTAGTTTACTCTCACTTATTCATTGAGCAAATGTCATTGAGAACTTACTATGTACTGGAAACTGGTCTACATGTTGGAATGTATCTAGCAGTAAATCAAATAGACCAAACCCTTTTCCATATAATTGGGTGAGGCAACAAGAAACAATAATAAGCAGATAGACAAATACATAGTATTCAGAAAGTGTTAATTGGGAAATGGAGCCCTTCTTAGCATTTGCCACAGTTGCTATTAGAAATTTTTTTCTGAGTTTATTTAAATTAATGACACATTATTTATCTAATTTGTGTTCCCAATAAGACCACTATATTTTTCACGATGCCTATCACATTATAAAT
>PVJI01018584.1:0-33004 GCA_004026765.1 Micronycteris hirsuta | reverse complement strand
TAAGTAACCACCGTTAAGTTTCAGATCCTAACTCCTTTATTCGTCTTGAAAGTCCAGCCTTATTTTGTACCCGTTTCTCCTTGGTCCCCATGCTTCAGCCACAATAGTCTTCTTTTAGCTCCTGGGAGAAACTTCATTCTCTTTGTGGATGCCTTTCTTTGAACTCCTTGCCTGGCTCACTTATACTTTCCTTTCAGATCTCAACTCTGCCTCCCCTCATCTGCATGAATTCCTCAGTGAGGTCTTCTCTGTGGTAGATGGTTAAGGCACCTCCTGGGATTCATACTTTCAGGTAGTCCTCCCTCACACTGACTTGGTGCTGGGACACTGACTGCTTTAACCAACAAAATACAACAGAAACAGGGATATGGCCCTTCCAGGACAAGCCCTTGATTGGTCTGGCCACTTCTGCTTTCTCTCGCTAAGAACACTCACTCGCTCTTGCAAACTTCCCTCCCCTCAGAATGCAGCTGTCATGCTATGAATAGCCCCGAAACACTTGGAGAGACCATATGTGGGCATTTTAGTCAACTGCCTCAGGTGAGCTCCCGGCAGACAGGCAGCCTCAAGTGCCAGCCACTTTAGTCAGACATCCTGGGTGTTTCAGCCACTAAGGCCCCAAGCTGACTGCAGCTGCAGTCAACATCACGTGGGACAGAAGAAACAGCAGCTGAGCCTAGTCAACCAATGAAATTGAGAAAGAGCGAACCTGCTTCTTCTTATAAGCCACTAAGTTTTGGAGTGGTTTGATATGCAATAATGGATCATTGGAACGATGCCAAATCTAAATGAACTTCAGTTCTCAGTTTTGCTCAGAGAATCCAATTCCCTTCCTTCACTGCATTTGCCACAATTTATACCCATCTGCATGTTTGTGTTTGTTGCCTTTCTCTAGCCCTGGGCGGCCCTCTCCACACAGCGGAGACTGTGGCTTCTAATACACAGAGTGGGATCGTCAAGCAGCTTAATAGTTTTTAACTGTCTGTTGAATGAAAGAATAAGGGGCTTAGTTTGTTATCCTGAGGGAAGTAGGATAAGAATTTTAAACAGATGAGTGACAACACAGTTTGCCACGAGAAAAAAGGTGATATTTTAAAATCCAGCTTTTAATGAAGGCAGAAAACTTTTTAGAGAGCTTTTTTTATAGTTAAGAGCCAATAAAGACTTTTGGTTTTGAAAATAGAAGGCTTTGCGCCTGGTTGGTGTAGCTCAGTGGATTGAGCGCGGGCTGGGAACCAGAGGGTCCCGGTTCGATTCCCAGTCAGGGCACATGCCTGGGTTGCGGGCCAGGTCCCCAGTGAGGGCCATGTGAGAGGCAACCATACATTGCTCTTTCTCCCTCCCTTCTCCTCTCTCTGAAAATAAATTTTAAAAAAATCTTAAAAAAATAAATAACTGCTTTAAAAAAATAAAGAAAATAGAAGGCTTTGGGCAAAGTCTGGGTGACAATGGGTGAGACAAGAGAATTGAAAAGTAATGGAAAAATAATGGAAAATGTGGCTTTCTTGGGCAGAGAAAAAATAAATGAAAAGGTTTTAATTTTTTTGAGATGGGCTCCAGTGAGGCATTTAAGGAGACAGAGACCTAGGTGGGGACATTGTACAGGGTCATTTGGTACTAAGAGTGTCCTCCAGGGACATGGAGAGGGGTCTGGTCTCAAGGGAGAGGTGTGGATTCGTTATGGTGGAGGAGTGGTGAAGCCTGTGCATTAGCTCCCTGTGGCTGCTGTAACAAAGTACCGCAAACTGGATGCCTAAAAAACCCCAGAAATGTATTGTCTCACAATTTTGGAGGCCAAACATCTGAAATCAAGGTATGGGCAATGCCACACTCCCTCTGAAGCCTTTGGTGGAGACTCCTTCCTTGCCTCTTCCAGCTCTGGTAGCCCAGTTACTCCTGGGCTTGTGGCAGCAAAACTTCACTTTTTGCTGTCTATCCCCACATGGCTATTGCCTTCTGTCTGTGTCCACATGGCATTCTTCTCTCTGTGTGTGTCTGTGTCCAAATTTCCCTTTCTTATGAGGACCTCAGTCATAGTAGACCCCACCTTAATGTCCACATCTTTACTTGCTTACATCTGCAAAGAGCCTGTTTCCCAATATGGTCACATTCCAAGTACCAGGAATTAGGATATCAGCATAACTTTGGGGGCAATACAAGTCTATTCATAAATTGTAACCCAATTTAAGTTGTTATTGGGAGGAGCTCTAATTTCCCTCCAATATGCAACCCCAAAGTCTTTTTAAATCACTACAGGCTTTGTGGACCTTTTAGGGGAATATCAGGAATGTTTGGGAATGAAAGGAGGATTTGGGGAATTGAGTAAGAGGGGAAGGCATGTACTACAATGGGCCCTCAGGATACGTGAGCCTCAGAAATAAGAGACAAGAGTGTGGACTTCCTGCAGCCATGGTCTAGTTATCTTGTTCGGCTGTGAAAGAAAGATGTGAACTTGAAAGACTGAAACTTGGAAGAAAATCAAGTCGCAGTCACATTAATACTTTAGAAAGATGATGTTGGCTGCTGGAAAATGATGATGTGTGAGATTGGAATAATGAGGAGGAAGGGCCAGGTGGTCAGTTAGGGGCTGTTGCAGTGACTCAGACGAAAGAGGATGGTAGCCAGGACTTCAGTGATGGATTGGAGGTTGGGGGAAGTCGAAAGGAGACCACAGAGAGTCAACTGAAGGAATTTAGGGGATGAGGAGGCATCAAGGATGACAAGCAGGCTTGTGGGTTAAGCACCTGGATGGATATCAATGCTGAAGCTTAGCTGAGAAACTACGAAGGAGGGGAGTTTTCCTGCAGGAACACAGATATGAAGAACGAGGGCCTGGACGGGGTGGTGGCCGGGGTAGGACTCGGCTGGCTGACTAACCCCTGCTTTTCCAGTTCGCCAGCTTTCCCAAATGTCACAATATGGGCCCCGTCAGACTGAATGAGCTCCTTAGCATCTGAGAGTGTGGAAGGGCAGGTTGAACTGTTGGAAATCAGAGAAAAATCTCAGCCAAACTGTGGACTCTGGGGAGAATTATATCATCTTATGGGGTTTTTAATAATTGTTTATTGTTTAAGATTTTTATTTCAATATTAGAACATTTTAATGATCCATGGATAGGAATATATGGCTATTGATAACTTGCTCAATAGTTGCAGAACACTGTCATCTTGAGTGTTTGTTCTTTAGGGGTTCTCAGGCTCCTACAGACCTAGGCATTTGGGCAGCATCAAAACAATATATTATGTGTATCAAGCGATAAGAATTTTAAATTGGTGACTAGTGACTTAGTATAGTGCAATACATAATTAAATTAACCCTCATTACAATTTGGTAATTATAAAGCATCTAGTTGGTAACCATTAAAATCTTACAAGCTGGTTCAATAGGATGGTGTCCCATGTGTATCATACCTCTCTCTGCTTCTATCTCTATGGAACATGTCATCTATATGTCCCTATAGCTATACTACATATCAGGAGTGATGAGCTCTGTCCCAGACCTACAAGTGCCATTTTAATGATCCTGAATGAGAAGATCCATTTGAGTCCCTTGCCTTCTGCCCAGATGACCATTTACCCATGCCTTGTTGGGGTCTGACCATAGGTTCCATGAGGAAACCGGGACTGATATGGCAGTCTCACAGTATCAGACCCTTCTTGCCTCAGTTTCCCCAACTTGAGTTTCTTACACCTTCTGTCTGTAGGCTCAGCCCATTCCACTGAATTTGGAGCCCTGAGCCACCATGTACCAGCTCTGATGCCTTGGGAAAATTACTAAGCCTCTCTGAGCTCAATATTGCTTAAGAGCTGACTGGAGTCCATGATACTGGCCTAACAGGTTTATAACGATTAAAAGAGATTTTATCTGCTAAATACTTATCATATACCATTTGACATAACTAACATTCGATAAACATTACTATTCTTCACTCACCCCTCCTGAGTTAATTTGATCTAGGTGGGATGAATGTCTAAAGCCTCAGGTGCATTCTTGGTGGTACTGAAAAGCAACTCTATTTGTACAAAGCCAGCTTTTTGGGTTCCAGGGTGAGTCCTTTAAACCTAGTGACCTTGGTGCTGTGGAGTCCCTCTGGCCCCACTGGCCGAGCCAACCTGCTTTAGGATTTCATAGCTTCTCTGGAGTTCGAGGCTGCCCTGGACTCCTCTCTGTCCGGGTAACTCTTGCCCTCAGCTCTGATCTCCATTCCTCTCTAGCCATGAGCTCAAGCACAGCCCAAAGTGGTTAGTCTGTGCTCTGGAATTCTCACCCTGCTTCCTGGCAGCTTTGTGCTTTCTTGGACATCGGGTACCCACGCACGCCCCTCTCAGGGACTAAACCCTCAGGTGAGTAGGTGGGCTCCTGAGTTCTCCCGGCCCCCACCTCGTGCACACCTCAGCATCTCCCAGTCCTGCTCTGCTTCCCACCACTGACGGACCTAGGGCACACTGTGGCAGGAAGGTTGGACAGGCACCAGGTGTGAAGAGGTGATGTGAATGTTGGTTCAGTTTATGCCTGTGAAAGTGGGAAGATAGGTGTCAAATTTCTGGTCACAGAGGAAACACTATTGATTCCGTGGTTCTAATGCCTCACCAGTGCACATCCCTTACCTGATGTCCTTGCCCTGCTCACCCCCCTCACCTGCAACTTCTTGCCAGACTTCCTGGAACCCTGACTATCCTCCATGCTCCCTTCTTCCTGTCCCTTCCTCTGTTATAGCCCAGCTCAAATCCCATCTTTTTTAAAATCCATTTTTGAAGATTCTACTGTACCCAATCATCTCTTTACTTTGAATGTTGGCTGCCTATTTTCCCAACAATACACTTGTTCGCATTTTGTAATTCAGTTCACTGCCTGTCCTCCACTCATATCTGTTAGTTTATTGTCTCAGACAATTTCATGTTCTAAGGGTTTTTGTAACCCTCTCTACCATTCTGTGCACTAACGCCACATCATCTTGCCTTGATCACAGGGAGAACCGCGCTACAGATCTGCCTCTGGCCCCACTGCCGTAATGAGCCACCACGGTGCACCTGGTGAGACAGTTCCAATTTGATGTCAGAAATATTCTTGGGTGGTTCCTGCCATTTTCAGGACCTACATTCTGTCATGGGACAGCATACAGTTTGTCATGATTGGTCCCCTGCATGCCTCTTCTCCCTATTTCTTAAAGACAAGAAAAAAAAATTCTGTGATCTTCTAAATTAAAATCACCAGAGAGAGAGACAGAGAGAGAGAGAGAGAGAGAGAGAGAGAGAGAAACAGATCAGTTAGTTCATTAATAGTTGTGGGCCAGCTTAGTGTATCATGGAATTTTGGGTTAATTTCCAGGTGGCTGTTTCCACAATTATTCTTTTTTTTTAACATTAAAGATTAATTTATTAACAGGAAGACAGTTAATATTTCAGATTATCTTCAATTAACTATATGGTTTATAGATTTCTAATAACTTAGTCACATATGCAAAGTCGATGTTTTCATATAAGTAACATAATCGCAAATCTTGCAGACCTGAATATTTTAGGGGGACCATTATTCAACTTATTTTTGGTTAACACATTTGCACAAGACAGGGAGTACAAATAAGGTTCTTGAGAGCTATTCCGTGATTATTCTAAAGAGAGAATAGCCTTTGAACCCCAGGAACCTCTGCTTATTTAAGCATGAACTTTCTGGACTTGCCCACCAGCTCTCCAAGGCATCAATCACTCATTCCTTGGAGTCTGCGCCTGCCCCAGAACTAGCTCGTTTCACCTCTGCCATCCTCTTCGTCCATAGTGATGAAGACTAACTGGGTCATAAGGAAAACATAGGGTGTCCGGAGGGGCCATGGGAAGAGCTAGGACTTATGGAAGTCTCGCATGCAGTCGCGAGAGCATGAGCTCTATGCTTGTAACAAAGCTCGATGGTTCTAACTCCCCTTCCCTTAGATAAATACCTCTCCATCTTGGCAGGCAAGCCACAGTATGCAAGTGGCTTAACATGTCTGGGCGCACTGGGTTGTCTTTTTCCTGAATAAATCCTTTTTGGTGATTAAATACCTAGTTGATACTAATTTTCAGTCAACAGATAGCTGATGTAAATCCATTCAGAACAGCTTACGTCTTCCTCCCCTCCCCTACTTGATCTATAAAAATAGGCTTGCAAAACTCAAGGGCAGTGGACCTGCCTGTCTTGCCTGCCCAGCCCTGCTGCTGGTGGCTTAGACTCTATGCCCCAGGGCCTGTCTTCTTCTTCTTCTTTTCTTCCTTCTTTTCCTCCTCCTCCCCTTCCCCTCTCTCTCATCCTCCTAATCCTTCTTTTAATGATGGGCTAATAAACACTTTCATTGAAAAAGAATTTTAGCCATACAGTTAAAAGTTTTAAAAGATTTTATTTGTTTATTTTTAGAGAGAGAGGAAGGAGGGGAGAGAGGGAGAGAAACATCGATGTGGGAGAGATACATCAATTGATTGCCTCTCACATGCCCCGAAGTTAAATTTTTTGTCTAACATTGTCTTCATCAGTGTCCACCTCTGTTCACAAGTTACGGTCTGGACACACTGAGCATTTGTTCCTCCGAATTCAACATGTAACTTTACAGCTCCTCACTTGGTATGAGCAATTTCTTCTTTCTAGAATTCTATGCATTTTCATTCTCTGTTCATGTCTGGTTTTTTTTTTTTTTCCTTTTTCTTCATTTTCAAATTTGGGAGATCTACCTGCAGACAAATACATAAAACATCTATGGGCAGTGTGACAACTGTTCTGTTTATATTTACTCAGAAAAAGAGACCATTATCAGCACCCCAGAGGACCCTGAATGTCCCCTCCACTCCCCATATCAGTTACCAATATCCTTAAACTTGTGATAATTATTTTCTGACTTCATTGAGTTCTGCCTCAGTGAACATGGGTTCTTAAACACTAAGGATTAGTTTTGCCCATTTTTCAACCCTATGTGACTGAAATCATATTCTTTTGCATCAGCTCCCTTCACCCAGCATTGCGCTGGGGAGCATCATCTGTGTTGTGGGTGTAGCTGGGGTTCTTTCCCATTTCCTCCTGTATCTCATTCTATTCCATGAATATACCATATTTGACTGACTCACACCATTGTTAATGGACATTTGGGTTTTGTCCCCTTGATTTATTCTTCTTCACAGTGTTTCTCTACTACTGAGCACATTATTCAAAGTTCACTCATCTTCCTCTAATTGAATGTAAACTACACGAGAGTAGAGACCTTGTTGTTCAATATCAGATTTACAGAACCTACACAGAGCCTGGAACAGAGTAGGTGCTCAAAATAGGTGTTGCTGAATGTGTGAACGTTGACTTAAACTCTTCCTGGCCCGGTGATGTGTTCCTCGGGCACTTGCTCCTCTTCCAGGCCCTCATCAGCCTCTCCAGGCAGACTCCCAGCAGCAATAGCAACAGTAATACTCTAGTAGTCCAGCGCTTGCTCTGCGTCAGGCAGAATACTAACACGCATGGTCTCGGTCAGCACTCCCAGACTTTTCGGAGGTAGGCAGTCCTTTTATCCCCATTCTACAGAGTGAGACACCGCAGCTCAGGAAGCGGCCACTTGCCCAGTGTCACACAGTTCAGAAGGCAGGAGTCAAACCAATGGCTGTTTTGAGGCTAGGTTCTTTGTCCTAACCACATGCTGATTCCCATAGACAACTCCGTCCACAGAGGCGTTCAGCTTGGCTCACCAGGGTTTTGACATTAAAAACAAAATTTTATTGCAAATATGATAGAAAATGTAGATTTTTTCACAGAGACATTGTAAGAACTCTTATTACAATATCAGCAATAGACCAAGGCTCAGAAAGGTGATGTGAAGGTTTAAAGTAGTTACACAGCTTGCAGGTAGCTCAGCCAGGACTTGCCCTGCGGTCTGACTATGAAGCCTGTTCTTTCCGGTGGCATATTCTGCCTCAATGCTCTGAAAGCAAATGTGAACAAGAAGAACTGTGCACCTCTGGGACCGTGAGCCACTTCCTCCTCAGTGGTCAGTTTTCCCCAGCCTGTCCCCCTGCTCGCCTCTCTCCCATGGCCTGTGGGCTGGGCTTCTCCTTTGAAGCTGTCCAACAGATTAGGAAATCTGTTCAAACTCTTCATGGGCCATTAGCATCTCTTCTTTCTGCAGGGTAGCCTGTGAATAGACTGCCCTGTTTTAGAGGAAAGAAACATAAATACATCCTTGAAAAAATAAATTTTGACCTGAAGAGTTTGTAAAACTCAAGTCTTTATCATCTTGATCATCTCCAGGCCCTAAGTTGGTGAAATAACATTTCAAAATGTCATGAAATAAAGTGGCCGGGATACGCAGTGATTGATGGGGGGGCCCGACAGCTCTAGTACTTAGCTTGGAATTTATGAATCAAAAGCTTTAAAACTTAACCCAAGCAAGTTTTTTTAAGTACTACTATTTCCACCTAATTAAGAACTGTCATACAAACATGATTTATTTACAGCTATCATTCATGTATAGAGTGGAATTATTCAAGTTTTTCTTCTTTTTAGAATTTCTAATGACTTTAGTGCATTAACTCAAAGGGTTTTTTAAAAATATTATCTTTCCCTTTCTGGATAAGAAATGAATGCCTACTTATCATATAAAATTTAGAAACTATAGAAAATAGAATGAGAACATAAAAATTACTTGAATCCTACCACCTGAAGATAATTATGTTGAACACTTACAGGAAAATACTTTCAATTTTTTCTGTGCACAGTTGTATATAAATTTATATATTATATATTTTTATGTATTATAAAAACTGAGTAAAATATATTTTTTATTTATTTAACATTACATTGTTACTTATTAAACATACTCCTAACAGTACACATTGCTAGAAAACATAATCTTGAATGACTTGAAGGTAGTCCATCTTGTGGATTTACTGTAATTTGTTCAGCTTTTCTCTATTATTGGAAATTCTGTGTTTCTGATTTTTTCCTGTTAAAAACAATGTTTTAAGGAAAACTTTTTACATAACTACTTTTCCATTTTGGATAATTTTCTTAGTCTATATGTAAAAAGCATTAATAGGATGGATACAGAGTCAAAGGTTACAACCTTTATATAGATTTCAAAGAATTGCTTTCTCTCTTTTTTAGCAATAGTTATATGAGAAAAAATGGGTAGCATCAGGTAAGAAAAGCAGGGTATGAAATTGTTTCTTCATTGTTATCTCAATTATTTAAAATGCATTAAAATTATGTGTTGTATAGGAAGGATACAGTTTAGTCATTGCCTCAGAGCAGTGGATCGTCTTTTTCACTTCTTTAGACCTTTAAACTTTTATACCAGAAAGGTTCCTGGGAGTCTTTCTGCCCTGTGCCGTCCACGACACACTTCTATGGGCCACCATATAGTGGGCTGCACTCATCTCTCCCCATGCACTGTTTTCTCTTATTTTAAATTCTCCACTTATTTTTGTTCTTTTTTGGAGTGGTTATTATTTTTTTAAATGAAGGTTATACATGCCAATTAATTCTTCAAGACTTTTTACCAGATACAGCCCCCCCTGCGGCCCCCGCTGCCCACCCTGCCGCCTGCCCTCTTCCCACTCCTCAGAAGGCATTTAGTTCCAGCTCATTTTGTGGAGTCTTATATTTTATCTCCTTCAAAGTCTTCTGATGTCAACTTACTCTAAGATTCCATTTTATTAGAGGACACACAATTAGTGTTGAAGTTTTAAAAGTTCCTTAACATTATTCATATAAAAGAAAAGATTCAAGGTCAGTTACAATGAACTTTCCTAGGACTGGATGCCCACCAGGATTAGTTCAATCCATGATTCAGAACCACTGAATTCTTTTTTAAGATTTTATTTATTTATTTTCCAAGAGGGGGGAAGGGAAGGAGAAAGAGAGGGAGAGAAATATCAATGTGTGGTTGCCTCTCACATGGCCCCCACTGGGGACCTGGCCTGCAATCCAGGCATGTGCCCTGACTGGGAATCGAACCGGCGATCCTTTGGTTTGCAGCCCGAGCTACACCAGCCAGGCCAGAACCATTGAATTTTAAAGAGAAAAGTTGTATTTATAAAGTGGGTTATAAGTACAATTATAATTACTTACAATGGTATGTAAGTATTAAAAAGTTTTTACAAGTATTGCCTTTTAAAATATTTTAATTACTATGTTTATTCAGAATGTATTATTGAAGACCACCTGAATTCCTGACGGTGGGTGTAGAGTGCTAGGCAAACAAAGCAGGTGATGCTCGGTTGGGAGGTAAAATGATTCCGCCCCAATTCTAATGTGTGAGTTTTCCAGCCCTACCAGGAAACTAACCCCGTTCTGACACTGTCCACCAGCTCCTGAAGGGTGACACTCAGTCCTCCCGGACTGCCTCCCTCCCCGAACTCCGTCTTCAGACACTGGTGGCAAGACCAGGTTGTCGCCCAGGCTTTTGACTGGCCACAGAACCTCCGCTGCTCACCGACCTGGAAAATCTCACCTCAATTGCTCTCGGCACACATAATTCCAAGGGGTTTGGCGCTCTGTGCCAGAAAGGGGGAGGAAAACCAAGTTCATACACTTTTTATTAGAAATCACAATATCACAGGAGGACATGAACATTCAGGAGATAACCACAAGTAATTACACATAAATATGCCACTGCAGAGTGTGGTAAGTATTCAGAAAGAAAGCACAGAACATTACGAATAGAGGAGTGCGACTGAATCTGAGAAACTCAGGGGAAGACTGTAAGCTAGGATGTGAACAAATGAAACAGGTGAAGATGATGAGGGAGGGAAAAATAGAAAAAATAGTGTTACAGGTGGGTAAACAATATGCACAATGGCCTTCATATCCAAACAATACTTCCCAACCCATGACATACAGTGTCAGAGAAATTTTCCCCTTACCACTTTAGCTCTTTGGGCTGGTCAAATAATTCAAGTGACATAGAGAAGATTAATGAGAGAAAATTGATTTTTAATATGTGTGCACAGGGAATTCACAGAAGCATGAAAATCCAAAGACGGTGAAGCACAATGAGATACAAATGCCATTTTGGACTAAGGAGGGGGAGGTAGGCCATTCACAGGCAGATGAGAGAGAGCAAACATGTGGTAAACAAATACTTGCAGGGCCAGCCAGAAACAATGGGAAACAATGGGACGCAAAGGTGAACCTAGCAAGCAGATTTTTGCTTGGATGTTCCCAGTCGGCCACACTGGGTTCACGTGTGCTAAGGTGATTATGCTAACGTTCCCTTCCTAAAGCAGGTTTTTCTATCTGAATCTCTTCAGGCAGGTAAAATCTCTTCCTGAGTTTGCTGGACTTTCATTGTTTTTAGCTCTAAATAATCTGCATGCCATGGTGGCACGTTCCTGGGGAGACTGGCTCCCAACCCCCAAAACAGCTACACCATTGTATGTAGACCAGCATTCATGTGCAAATGAGCAAATTGGGCTGGTGGTCCTTTATCTTATAGATAGACGATATTGGAGCATTTTTTCACAATAATAGCCCCATTTTTATTGAATGCTTGAGATATGCCAGGTGGACTGCTTTATATATCTAGTTAAAACCTAGAATTTTAAGCTGTATAGTTTAAAATTCTTTTTTTAATTTTTCAATTACAGGTGACATAAATATTATATTAGTTTCAGGTGTACAACCCAGTGATTAGACATTTATATGACTCATGAAGTGAGCATCCCGATAAATCTGGTACCCATCCGACACCATATAGTTATTACAATATGATTGACTGTATTTCCTATGCTGTACTTTACATCCCAATGGCTATTCTATAACTACCTATTTGTACTTCTTAATCCCCCACTCCTTCACCCATTTCCCTACACCCCCCTTCCATCTGGCAGCCATCAAAATGCTCTCTGTATCCATGATTCTCCCTCTGTTCTTCTTGTTTGCTTAGTTTGTTTTTAGATTTAATTGTTGATAGATATGTATTTATTGCCATTTTATTGTTCATAGTTTTGATCTTCTTTTTCTTAAATAAGTCCCTTTAACATTTCATATAGTAATTGTTTGGTGATGATGAATTCCTTTAGTTTTTGTTGTTGTTGTTGTTGTTTGTTTGGGAAGCTCTTTATCTGCCCTTTGATTCTAAATTATAGCATTGCTGAGCAGAATAATCTTGGCTGTAGGTCCCTGCTTTTCATGACTTTGAATATTTCTTGCCAATCCCTTCTAGCCTGCAAAGTTTCTTTTGAGAAATCAACTGACAGTCTTATGGGAACTCCTCTGAAGGTAACTGACTGCTTTTTTTTCTCCCTCCTTTTAAGATTCTCTCTTTATCTTTAACCTTTGACATTTTAATTATGATGTGTTTTGGAGTGGGCCTCTTTGCATTCATCTTGGGATTCTCTGTTCTTCCCGGACTCGCATGTCTATTTCCTTCACCTAACTAGGGAGGTTTTCTGTCACTATTTTTTTAAATAGATTCCCAATTTCTTGCTCTTTCTCTTCTCGCTCTAGCACCCCTATGAGGCTAATGTTAGACCTCTTGAAGTTGCCCCAGAGGCTCATTACACCATCCTTGTTTTTTTGGATTCTTTTTTCTTCTCGTTATTCTGATTGGTTGTTGTTTTGCTTCTTTATGTTCCAAATCATTAATTTGATTCTTGGCTTCATCCATTGTACTGTTGTTTTCCTGTAAATTGTTATTTATTTCAATTAATGTACCCTTAATTTCTGACTGAATCTTTTTTATGCTCTTGAAGTCCCCACTAAATTCTTGAATCATCCTTATAACCGGTGTTTTAAACTCTGCATCTGGTAGATTGTGTATCTCCATTTTGTTTAGTTGTTTTTCTGGAGTTTTGTCCTGTTCTTTCATTTGGGCCATGTTTCTTTGTGTCTTCATTTTGGCAGCCTCCCTGTGTTTGTTTCTATCTATTAGGTAGGACTGCTATGACTCCGTGTCTTTGTAGTGTGGCCTAATGTAGTAGGTGTCCTATAGGGTCCAGTGGCACATCCTTCCCTATCACCCAAGATGGGTACTCAAGGTGTGCCCTTCATGTGGGCTGAGTACACCTTTCTCTTATAGTTGAGTCTTTGTTGCTGTTGGCAGATCAATGGGAGGGACTTAGCCAGGCCAGTCGGCCATAAGGTTTGGCTTTGACCACTGACCACCAACCTCCACCCTCTTTGGAGGATCAGCTGTTCAGGGGTAGGGTGGCGTTGCTCCAATATGGCCTGTAGTTGTCTACTGGGTGCTCAGGCCCTGGGATTTCCTAGGTGGTGCAGGCCAGTGTCAGCTTCCACTTGTATTTTGCCCGGGGCACCCTGCCTGAGCTATAGAGCTATCTAAGATAGCTGCTACTTGTTCTGGACTTGGAGATTTCCAGGTGAAGCCAAGCTGTGAATCTAGGCTGACTACTGCTAGTGCTGGGCCTGGGGCCACTTAGCAAGACATACAGGGGCTGAGAGCTCACTGAGATTGGCTGTTGCTTGTTCATTAGGACTTAGGAAGTTGTGAAACATGAGCCAAGACCAAAGATTCATATGGAAAAACCATTGTTAATAGGTGTAAATTGGGTGGAGTGCAGCCTCAGGAGGTCGCCAGGGCAAGGCAAACAGTGTGAGCCAAGTTGATGGAGCCTCAGCTATGACACCAGCCTGCCTGTTCTGTGGCTCTGTTGGGGAAGAGTTCAGAAAAGGGACATAGGCCTCTGTCCACCTTTCCATCTAGGAGAGAGCTATTCTCCAGCTTTCACCTTGCTTCCAGGTACTTCAATTTTTCTCTGTATGCCACTGGTACCTTTCAAGTTGCTACCCTATTGCTGGAGCTCAGAGGGAGTAAGTCTAAGTAAGTTCGTATACAGGTTCTTTAAGAGGAACTGCTTGGGACTCCAGAAGTTTCTTCCATCGACTCAATCCCTGCTGGCTTTTGAAGCCCGAAGTTAGGGAGACTTACCTTTCTGACACTAGAACCCTGGGCTGGGGGGTTTGGTGTGGGCTGGGACTCTTCGCTCCAGAGATATCCCTCCTGAATTTTTATCCACCACACATGGTTGTGAGACCACCTGTTTTGGATCTCTGCTCCTGTTACCAGTCTGGATGGATGTGGTTTCTTTGATTCTGCAGTAGTCAGACTTCATTCAACTCAATTTCTGATGAGTCTGAGCGATGGTTGCTCTATAATTTAGATAAAATTTTGATGTTAGACTTTTTTTTAAAGTCTATTTTGTTTTGTATAAGTATTGCTACCCCAGCTTTTTTTTGTTTGTTTGTTTGGTTTCCATTTGCAGGAAATATTTTTTTCATCCCTTTACTTTCAGTGTGCGTGTGTCTCTCCATCTGAAGTGAGGCTTGTGTAGGCAGCATGTGTGCATACGTAAGGGTCTTGTTTTGTTGTCTATTCAGACTCTGTATGTCTTTTCATTGGAGCACTTAATTCATTTGCATTTAAAGTAATTATTGATAGATAGGTAGTTATTGCAATTTTATAATTCATATTTTTTATTATTTTTCTTCTTGAAGACACTTTTTGTAATACTGGTTTGGTGGTGATGTACACCTTTAGCTTTTTCTTGTCTGGGAAGCTCTTTATCTGTTTTTCAACCTTGGTTGTAGGTCCTTGCTTTTCATTACTTTGACTACTTCTTGTCAAACCCTCTTACCTTTAAAGTTTCTGTTGAGAAATCAGCTGACAGTGTTATGGGAGCTCCCTGATAGATAACTAACTGCTTTTCTTTTGCTGCTTTTAAGATTCTCTATTCGTCTTTAACCTTTGGCATTTTAATTATGATGTGTCTTGGTGTGTGTCTCTTTGGGTTCATCTTGTTAGAGTCTCTCTGCACATCCCATACTTGATTTTCTTCAGGTTAGGGGAGTTTTCCATCATTATTTTTTAAAGTAGGTTTTGATTTCCTTGTTCTCTTTCTTCTCCCCAAATAAAATGCACAAGGGGCCAAAGGTGATACCAAAATGTCTAATACTAATTTTAAGTATATGTGTTGCCTAAGCTAGCACTCTCCATTATTAACTGTCAATGAAAACTACATCTGTCACAGAGCTCAGAAATCCATGTGTGAATAAAACCAGTACATTTGGTCTTGGAAGGCTCTGTGTGTACTGAATGTTCATTAGAAATCTCTCTGTTGGTTTTGTGTGATAAAGCACTGACAAAGGAACAGGAAAACATAAAATCCATATTGTCAGTGCATTCTCTCCATGCAAGCTGACTACATAGGGTTCAAAAAGTTGTTTGATGAACACAGAATAAGAACAATGACAAAGAGAATATTTAATGGCACCAGGGATGTCAGTGGGTTTGGTTTGCACGACCTCCCACCTTCAGTTACACCCTAAGGACAGTCTTGCCTTTGAGATGAAGAATGTTTGCAGAAGTTAGTTACTCTGGGCAGCATTTGGACAACACTGCCAACACTGACTTTTCAATCACCTTTTCTGTTCTTCCATTACTGACAACACCTTTTAATAAGCACACTCTTTTTTTTTTTTTTTTATGCTGGTCTATTGAGTGGATTGTTACAAAGTTTTGGTGGCCTTCTTGTTCCCTTCAAGTGACGTTACATTATTATTATCTGATCTGTCAAGTGTTTTCATTCATCTTTTTTTCATTCAGTAAATATAAATAGGTGAGGCCAAAAATATGTTTATTTTATATTTTAGTCACCAGCAACAGAACTCTGGCTTGACTTAGCTTAGAGAGAATCAGGTGCATTTATTGGGTAAAATATCAAAATCAAGGGAATGAAGTCGACTGAGCTGGACTTGTGGATAACTGGAATCAGTGGTACTAATGTCATTCATTACTCACGCAGCTCTCGTTTCTCAGTGTGGCATGCGACTTTATGGGCTTCATTCTCTCCCACGGCAGACTAGGGAGTAAGGGTGTGAATGCACATGTGCCAGGAGGAAAAGGATGGTAGGTAGGTGCGGCGGATAGAAGTTGCGGACTGAAGACTTTCATAACATGAACAGAAATCAAAGGTCTTCCCTGCCAATTCCCATTAAAATAAAAATTCTTGGAAAGAATCTGATTCATTCAGCGTGTGTCACATGCTCATCCTGGGGCCATGTGAGGGTCAGTAACATATGCATTAGCAATACCTGGTTGGATGGAGCATTTTCATTAGAATTTGATTACCCTCCTCTGCAGGCAAAGAGATATGTGTGCACTATGTTTACTCTCATTGACCAATAGTGAGATGGAACATCTTTTAATGACTTTATTGGCCATTTCTACTTCATCTCTTATGACTTCTCTATTCAGATACTGTGTTCTTTTTGAAAACATATTTTTTCTATAGCTAGATTTCTAAACTAGCCACACATTGGCTTCCTCACAGTGTCTTGCCACACAGTTTTGACATAGTGACAGATTTGTAAATCAATGCACTTGAACAAGGCATCCAGCTGTTTGTCAGTCTCAAGGGGATTCATGCATGATCTACCTGGAGATTATTCTGAAGGTTTCAAAGGGCAACATTGTGAGATCTCATTATCTTCCATGTTGGTGTTTTTCTCTAGCTGAGGGCAAAGAGTAAACTACAATTTCTAAGTAACAGACTAGAAAGGATGCGCTAAACTCTATGTATGTAAGCTCATCAGCAAGGGACCTCTAAGCTTCTTCAGAACATTAAGATTGTATGGTAAGGGGAGGTAATTATCCTCCATGAATCTTAGATAAAACTGTAGGGGCCAGTGGGCTTTTGAGATGGCTTTTTGGAATGATCAGGGATATATTCATTATGTGATGGCTAAGAATCATGATGCCACCAATTACTAGTAAGATAATATTTAGGAAATTAATTTTGAAAGCCCCAGTCTCCTCATCTGAAAAATGGTGACAAACATAAACTTAGCAGATGTATATTCATTTAATATTAGACAGTATTATTTTTCTTTCTGTTTTTACTCATTATCACCTGAAGAGGGTCCAAGCTTTCAGTCTGAACGCTTAAAACATTTACAGCAACAAAACATGTTTTTAAGATGATTTGTCCTATGTCATGTTGTCACTTCATGGATTTCAGAGTGCTCTGTGGGGAGACAGAGGGTTCTATGATAACACTAGTTACGAAAACACTTAAACAGGTTCTCCAAAGGGTCTGCTCAGCTAATTTGTGTGTAACTGCCACAACACAGGCACAATGACATTTTTGAAACAGAAACTGTATCATGCTCCTTTTTGACTTAAAATGTTGCAGTGGCTTCTATTGTATCTGGAATGAAATCGGAACATCCACTTTGACCTCTACTTTGACCTCTACTGTCCCATGAAATAAGTCCCTCAGACTCTCCAGCCTCATTTTTTATCCCTCTCCACCTTGCTTGCTAAACTCCTGGCACACTCATTTTGATTCCTCAATAGCTCAGATCCTTTTCTGCCTCTAGGATTTCTACTTCTTCTGTGTCCTCTCTGGAGCAGTTTCCCTCTGTCTCTTTCCATGGCAGGTACATTCTCATTCTATAGTCCCCAAGAACTTCCTCCCTGAGCACCCTATTTGAAGGAGGCCCCTCCCCATCTATTCGTTTCCTCATGTGAACTCTCGGTTCATACAGTTCAAATGGGTACTCACTGAGTACATTGGAAAGGGTCAAAATTTTGGCTTGTTTTCCAGATTTGCCTCAATTCTCTATTGTGAAAGACAATGGGTCTTCAGTCGTCAAGCGGATGATCCCATTGTGTTCTCAGCCTAACTCAAAGCATTCCAGAACTGACTGGAATGGGAACAAGCTTGAGGCCAGCATGGGTATTCGCAACAAAGCAAGGGAATTCCGTCAAACCCACCAGCCTCTGATCTCCATCGCATCAAGTGGCTCGCTTTACCAATACCCCCACCCCCACCCCTTGAATTCACTCAATGGCACCACAGGGGCAACTGAGGGGATTTGGAATTTAATAAAAACATCTGTTTTCCCCCTGAACTGAGGAGCTGGATGGGGAGGAGCTGACTGGTTGCTGGCACTGTGCAACCACCCTGAAGTGCTGCCCTTTTTCCAGGCAGACCTGTAACAATATCTTCATTTAAAAGGCCTTGAACGTGCTTTCGCCAGCTCTGTAAGTAAACGTCAATGCATGGGCCAACAGGATGCTGCCAACCAGGTGGAAGGCTCTGGGGCATGTGCTCCTGGTCACCCATCCATTCAGGTGTTTGTATATTCTTTGGAGGAGCAGGTGGGATGATAAGCGGTTGGAACTTCAGCCCTCGAAGATCTAGTGCCCATTCTTGGTTTTGCAGATGGAGGAGCTGCGGTCCAGAGATGTACGTACAGGGCAGAGGGTGGGGAGATGTGGTGTCAGAGCTGTTGAAACCCTGATGTCTTGACTCTTCATCTGGAGAACCTTCCACTACCATGCAGAATCACAATACCAGAAACGGCACTGAGTGCCGCAGTGGGTCACTGTCACAGGGCACGCTTGACTGTTTGCCAAGCACAAGGCACAGAGAACGAGGGCCAGGCAGTTGAGAGATGGGTGTGCTAACGTAGCTGGGAGCAGGTGGCTTAGAGGGCCTGGGAAGATGGATTAGAAGTTGGATCTTGAAGCAGAGCACTGACAAGAAGCTGGGGCATTACTAGTGGGAGGATTTCAGAGACTTGAAGAATAAGGGAAAAAGTGAATGCTTTCCTGATGCTCACTGATGCACCCATGACTGCTTCTTCTAAGATCTCTACCTGCTCCCTGTCTCCAATTCCTCTAATGGCTTCTCGATTTGATTTTTGCTCAGCATCCTTCTGTCTTGGCAATTTGGTTTAAATCTAATGCATCAGTGGTCATCGCTGTCTAAGCCCCTAGTTCCCCCATCAAGCCTCACTCTTCAGCATGGCTTTGGAAGCTTTTATTGTAGATGATTTCATACCTTTTCCTATCAAATTTTCCTCAATTATTCTTGCTGCTCCACCTTCACATTTACCAGAAGACTTTGGCACTTGCTGCCATTGCCAGATATTTAAATCCTTAATTGTCGGATGGCTCCTTGCTCTAAGTTGTTTGTTTCTCACACTGGATTGTGAAGAGTGACCATCTCTGATACTATGGCCTGGCCTTCCTGCAGAAGCAACTGCCTTAATGTTCCATCAGGCAGGGCCTGTCTCCAGCCAATTCATTGGCCTCTGCTGTTGTCTGATGGTCATGTCCCCCAACATTTCATCTGTTGAAATTTTAGTCCCTGATGTGATGGTATCAAGCCATTGGGTCTTTGGAAGGTGGGGCCTTATGAAGGAGATTGCACAGAGCTCTTAGCTCCTTCTGCCATGTGAGGACTCCCAGGAAGTCTGCAACCTGGAAGAGGATCTGCTTCTGACCATGCTGGATTCCAGTCTCCAGTGCTGTGAGGGATACATTTCTGTTGTTTATGAGCTATCCAGCCTGTGCTATTTGATTACAATAGCCTGAGCTGACTAAGATGGTTTCTGTCTGGTGTCATCATTTTAGATGCCCACCTGGTCCCTGGGGGTATTGAGTTTCTAAGCCCTAGTGTGGAGGCATGTGTTTAATATTCTTTTTTGTTTCATTGTGGTACGTAAAATTGGCCATTAGAACCCTTCAGTGGCATTAATACATTCACACTGTTGTTCAACCGTCACTCCCACCCATATCCAGAACTTTTCCTCTTTCCCAACTGAAACTGTGCCAAATACTACCTCCCCAGCGCCCACAGTCGCTGACAACTACCATTCTATTTCTTGTCTCTATGGGTTGGACCACTCATGTAAGTGGAATCTTGCAGTATTTAACCTTTTGTGACTAACTTATTTCACTTAAATAATGTCCTCAAAGTTCACCCATGTTATAGCATGTGTCAAAATCCTCTACCTATTTATGGCAGAACAGCATTCCACATATGTGCACACCGCATTTGTGTACCCATTCATCTGTTGATGAACACTTGTGTTGCTTCCACCCTTTGGTCATTGCGGATAATGCTGCTGTGAACATGGGTGTCCCAATATCTGTTTGTGTCCCTGCTTTCAATTCTTTTGGGTGTATACCCTGAAATACTCTCCTGTGTAGGTTTACAACGGGCAATGTTCCCCTGAGGGAGAGACTTGCAGTCATATGGCTCCCCACTCCACATTCACAGAGTGCAGGTAGAAGGGGCTTATGTTGGGGTAGACAACGCCCCAGGGTTTCCACGGATGTTCAGGGTTTTATGAGTGTGCTGTTCTCCCCCTGGTGGGCCCAGGCAGCAGGAGGAGCTTTTCCTCGAATGACTCTCAAGTGTGCACATTGTTACAGTCCACAGGGCAGTCCTGGGAACCCAGGGCTGAATGTTGTGTCTGACCTCTGCCACCTCCCCCTTAAATGGTTGTAAAAATGGGGGAGTGTATGGGTAAAGGATTATTATTACCTTAATTATTTTTGAGGCTTGAGAAATTAATCAGTGTCCCAATGATTGTTGACATTAGGCTATACAAAAACCAATCTCAGCATAGCCAGCTCATCCAGCTGTTCACAGATGTTGAAAGGATCCATCATGAAAATCTAGGAGGCTCATGGAGAGTGGAATTGAGGGTATTTTCCTAATGATGTGTAACTAGTTAAAAATGAACTATTTGGTTTCTACCCCCAATTTGGTTTAATCCATGACCTTTACTTGCTCAGAAAGGAGGGAGTTAGAAAATATACTGTGGCTACTGAAGCCCTTTGAAAATGGTGGTTTTCTTCCTGGATGAAATGAATGGTTTTTTGTTTTTTTGTTTTTTTAAAGATTTTATTTATTTATTATTTTTTTAGAGAGAGGGGAAGAGAGGGAGAAAGAGAGGGAGAGAAACAGCAATTTATGGTTGCTCCTCACATGGCCCTTACAGGGGACCTGGCCTGCAACCCAGGCATGTGCCCTGACTGGGCATCAAACCGGGACCCTGTGGTTCCCAGCCCGCGCTCAATCCACTGAGCTACACCAGCCAGGCGAAATGAATGTTTTTATTACCTGAAAAACACAATCACAATACAGAGGCCTGGGTTTTGGGTCCTGTTTTATTTAGCAATGTGAATAGCATTAAATTGTTTTCTGAAAATAAGGAGATGCAAGTTGGTTATCAAATTTATATTTATTGATTCCTTTTGTAGGCTTGTTTATGCCAACAATTTCACATAATTTATGAGAAAAAGCTTTGCTACACACTGTTAACCCCACAGCAGCCACAGTGAGATTTTATTCATTCAATTATCCATTCAACAAATATTTCTTGGAAACCAACTATAAGCCAACTGGGTTGGGCTCACTCCAAAGTAGAATCTGAGGCAAGGGTATGGGTGCAGGTGGTTTGGCTGTGAGATGATCTTAGGAATTGGGATGAGGGAGGAGGACAGTGGGCAGGGAAGGAAGGACAGCCTGCAAAGGGCATGCTAATGAATGCCACTTAGTCCTGTTGTGGACACCTGAGAAACCAGGTGAATATCTCAGAATTGTCCACGTACAGGGATGGGCATTTCTTCCTGTCCCTCACTTGTTGAGAGTTACCCTTGGAGGCGTCCGTTTGTCTGAATAAGTCTAGCAAATGCCTGAAAGGAAAGGAGTCAGTTCTTGAGGCAGGGAGATGTCAGCTTGCAGGAACCTGGGTACTAGCATGGGTCTCAGGTGATGGGGTGTGGGGAGGCAGCCATCCACATGGTCTGCTGCACTCAACCTTAGGCTAGTGCTGGGGATAGTGATGTACCAAACAGATACCTTTTCTGCCCTCATTCACGAGGGAAGACAGAATTTAAACAAAGCAACTACGTTACAACCCTTACATAGGTTGTAATTGTGATAGATGTCATACAGGGGAAGTCCAGGATAAATGCGTAACAGGGAGTCTGACCTCATTTGGGGATTCAGTCTATTTTAAATTCCAAAATAAATGAAGTCTTAATATGATTCATTGAGTATTTAGTTACATGATATAAGAAAACTTTTAAGTTTAGCGTTGTGACTTGTTCCTAAGGATTTTTGTGATCATTCAAAACTCTACCAAAGTGGAAGAATACCAGCTGACAAACCAATTCTGGAATCTTCTGGAAATTCTGTCAACCTGATTGTGGCTAAATTGTTCTGATCGGACTGAGCAGTTTTGGTGAAATGGTTTACACATAGATACATTTTAAAAAATGAACATTTATTTTCTAATTATAAGAATGATACAGATTTACTAGCAAAAATAAGAAAACACATAAAATGTATAGTATATAAATACATAATAATTATAATATATAATATACAGTATTTACTGTATGATACACAATATATATTATAAATAATAAATATTATATAGACTATATGTATAATCACTGCAGAGAAAAATGCATTGCTTAAGGCTAGTTTCTTTTCTGTCAGTTTTTTTCACTTATATTTGGTCAGTCTTTGATGGCCATGTATTTAATAATTGGTTTCCCTTATTCTTGCATCACCCTGAAAATTTATTGCATGTAGTAAGTTATAAAACTGCAGATGTGCGGATTTGAATCACATCCTAAAAGAGTGAATCCGTCTAAGCAGCCAACTAGTGAGCAGGCTTATTTTGTGAGAAGAATTCCACTCGCCAGAGGTAGTTGTAAATTTGGAGACATACACAAGTGTCCAGGACTGCTGTCCTCTGTGGACAGCATAGATATGTTGTCATTAACGTCAAGATCATGTGTGTGCATGTGTACATATATGTCCCACATATTTGATAGAAATTACACCAGGTATGCAGTACTTTTTGAAAGCCACATTTTTTCCATCATAACTCTGATGGCCAAATCATATTCTATAGCGTGGGTTTATTATAATTTGCTCTTATGTTTGATTCTATTAGATATTTGGAATGTAAGCTATTTCCAGGTTTGTGTTCTTATAATCAATATTGCAGTGGATATCTCCAGCCCTAGCTTGTGTCTGAATTTTTAAAAATATCATGGTATAGATTTAAAAAATTGCAGTTTCTGAGTCAAAGAGAATGGATATTTTTAAGGCTTTTAATAAATGTCAAATTACTTTTCAAAAAATTGAAGTGTGGATATATGTTTTTAGAAAATTACTCAAACTCTTGAATTATATTGATTAATCCATTTTGTCAAAATAATCAATCTGGTTATATATTTAGAGCTTTACATACTTTATTTGAAAAATTCACTGAAGTTTATTTTTAATATAGATTTAATGAAAATATGTCATTTTAAAATATCTTCTTTTTCTCCTTTATTTTATTTTTTTTTGTTAAGTCCCAAGTTTGTTCAGTTTGATGATTTGTAAACCTTTTTTTGGCGAGTCTCTGTGGTGAAGAGTGTGGGTGTGTGTCCAGCATAATGCTGGGTGTCCCCTCCATCTTTTGTCTTCCGCTGCTGGTTTATTTTTCTCTGATTTTTTTTAACCAGGAATTTAGAGTGGTTTCAGAATGACCATTTATATCCTTACTGAGATAATTTTTGAAGACTTAATATGCTACCAAAGCACAAATGTCTTAGGGAAGAATTTGTTTTTGTTTTTGTTTTCTAAAAGAGGTTTTCAGACCGTTTTTGAAGCTCCAAAGAAGATGAATTTGGCATAAGAATCTGTGTTTTCTCAAAAGATGGCTTTCCTTCATAAAACAAAGACCGTCTATTGACAACACGAGCTTGGAAACTGGGTTTCTCTGGTAGCAGTTTCTCCTACGCTCAGATCAGAAGTAGAAGGAAGGGCAGGAGGCCTTGAACCCTCTGCTCTCTCTCAGTTATTTACTCAGTCCTCTCAGGTTGACCATTGGAACCAACGAGTCAATTAGGTCAAGTGGTAGACCAATGCAAGTTAAACAAGTTACTTGCTTAAAAAAAATAAAAGAAAACTTTTTGCTTTTTAACCACTCAATTGACCAAATAAAATTCTCTCTCTTCCCCTCTCCTTCTGTTTGTGCTGTCGATGGCCAGCTGAGGCGGCAGGACAGAATGGTGACAGGGACAAAAGAGCAGATAACAGTTGAAGTTTGGGCCGGCAGAAGGGTCAGAGGCCAGAAAAGCAAATGGAGATCAAGGGACTCAGATAACTGGGGCAAAGCGCATGCAAACACTGGGTCAGGGGAAGAGCGGCAGGGTGAAGGGCAGCGCGGGCGGGCTGGCCAGGGCGTCCCGCGGGAAGGCTGCTTGTGTGCAGGCAGCTGCTCGCCCGCCCAGCTGCACTTTCTCCGCTTTCAACCTGGTGAGAATCGGCCCTTCTTGAGTTCTGCCTGGAGCCCCTGTAGGTGCTGAAAACTGAACGCAGCTGGCAGGTGGCAGTGGAAGCAGAGAGAGTACAGACCTCCAGCGAAGGCAGAGTGCGGATACTGCTTTGGGGAAGAATGAGCTTTATTGCTTCTTGTCCAGGCCACACTGAGAGATCTAAAAAAAAAAATGTTATGTAAGTTTCAGGTGTACAACATTGTAATTCAACATCTGTATACACTGCAAGATGATCACCCCCAAAAGTGTAGTTACTACCCATCACCTTACAATTGACCCTCAAGGTGAACTCTTTTGTCCACCCTCAACCTCCTTCCTCTCCAATAACCACAAATCTGTTCTCTGTATCTATAAATTTGTTTTTGTTTTACTTTATACGTTCTTACTTTTAGAGTCCACATATTAATGAAATAGAATATTATTTGTCTTTTTCTTTCTGATTTATCTCACTTTGATTATACCTTCAAGGTCCATCCACATTGTTGCCAATGGTATGACTTCATTCATTTTTATGGCTGAGTAATATTCCATTGTGTGTGTGTGTAAAACCATATATGTATCTATTCATTCATTGATGGATATTTAGGTTGTTTCCATATCTTGGCTATCGTAAATGATGCTACAATAAACATAGGGGGTATAGTATCTTTTTGAATTAGTGTTTTTTGTATTCTTCAGATAAGTCCCCAGAAGTAGAAGAGCTAGATCACATGATAGTTCTATTTTTAATTTTTCGGAACCTCCATATTCTTTTCCATAGAGGCTGCACCAACTTACACCCCCACCAACAATGCACAAGGTTTCCGTTTTCTCTCCATTTGTTATTTCTGGTCTTTTGGATGATGGCCGTTCTAACATGTGAGCCAATGGCTTGTGGCAGCTTTGATTTGCATTTCCCTAATAATTAGTGCTATTGAACATCTTTTCACGTGCCTGTTGGCTGTTTTTATGTCCTCTTCGGAAACACGTCTGTTCAGGTCCTCTGTCCATTTTATAGTTAGATTACTTTATTGTTGAGTTATATAGGCTCTTTATGTATTTTGGATATTAAGCCCTTATCAGGTATATGATTTGCAAATGTGTTCTTTCATTCAGTCGGTTGCCTTTCATTTTCATGAGGCCGCACTGTGTTCAGGAACACTTTTATTCCTCCTCAGGAAAGATGCAGGGTGCTGGGAAACAGGTTCTTAGTTTGAGAGAGGTTGCTCATCCATCAGATTCCAGAGGAAAGGAATCACCAAAAGAAAAACAAAAAGTTAATTGAAGGTTCCACTTCTGATGTGTGCTTCTTTAAATCAGGTCCTAGCTGGGTTTCCCAGGGGCAGTCCCCAGACGAAGATTTTGTGCACTTCGTTTATTTGGGAGTTGATCCTAGGAAACACCAGAAGGGAAGTGAAAAATTGAGATGTCGAAGGAAGCAATAAAGTATGCATTATTGAGCACATTACCATGATGGGCAATGACCAATGTCTCTGGAAAACCCTCAGAGGACATATAGAGAAAATTCCAGAGTTATTCCACCCAAGAGGAAGCTGAGGGGAGCTATTTATCTGTCAAATCTTGCCAGTCACTGCTCGTGGATTTTCCCAGGAGGTGTTGTGTGCCTGGCTGAGGGGCCTTCCCGTGCCCAGGCAGAGGCCAAAGGCAAGGCGTTGGGAGTGGAAGGCACTCTGGTCAGTGCTCGTAGCAATGGTGGGTGCTGAGGAACAGGACAGACCTCCAAAGGTGTGTAAGAAAATGTAAGTGGGTGCGCTCGGTCGTTAAGAGAACTCCACGTGCCACTCAGAGAGGCATGCAGGGGTCAGCCAGGGAAGCCCTCATTCCTTTCTTCCCCGAGCGCAGTGACCATGCCGTCCATTTCACTGATAAGAACAGGCAGGCTGCTCGGCCTCCGTCAGCTAGGCCGCTAGCCCTTCCGTCTGTGTTGGTGGTTTTTATTGTAAACCTCAGGAATGTGTCTCAAGTAATGAACAGATTTTCATTCATCATTTCTTTGTACAAATCCAGGATTATAATGCAATGCAATATGAATTACACCATTTTCAAGGCAGTTAAAGGCTGGATAAAGCAATCAAGGAGAGAACTCAATGGCCGGCCATGGAATGAACTACTTGCATCTGTTTGCAAAGTTCGTAAGTTGTGAGATAGCAGCCTTCTGACAATTTTGATTTATGTTTCACATAATCATCTATTATCTTAATTTGTAACTTTTTAAAAAAATTCACCCTAGGGCATGTTCTTTCAGAAGCTCAATTATGTGCAGTTAGTTGTTTGACAACACTTGGCAAATGGCTATTAAGAGAGTAGGATCTGTGCGTTTGACGGGCCAGGACACAGCAGGCTTCTCAACAGGTGGCTCACGGAGGGGACCAGGGTGTGAGTGAACCCTCCTGCAGCTCTCCCTCAGGTGCCATGTATTGATTAGCACGGAGATGGGGAAATTCTGACTTCCTACTCAGCAAGGCACACTCCTGACAAAAAGCCGGGAGGGAACATCATCAAGCATTCACTATGTGCTAAGCCAGTGGTTCTTTTGGTCTCAGAACGCTTTATACTCCTGGGAATTATTGAAAACCACAAAGTGCTTTTATTCATGTGGGTTATATTCGTGGAGATTTATCACATTAGGAATAATAAAAAATATTAAATACTAACTTATTGAAAATAGCAATAATAAAATCATCACCTTTTGACAGAAATAACATTTTATGGAAGGTAACTGTATTTTCCAACACAAAAGTTCTATAGCAGGAAGAACAGCACTGTTTTCCATTTATGCACATCCCTTCCAAGTTTGGCCGGATAGAAGACTCGCAGACTTTCTGCTCTGCATTCAGCTTGTTGTGATGTGTTGTTTCGGTTGAAGAAAATCTGGCCTTACCCTGATATATGGGAACTGTGGGCATTTTTCTTTGATGCCATAGCCAAACTTGACAAGTGGTAGTTTCTTTTTCCTTTCCTTTCCCTTTTCTTTTCCTTCCTCTCCTCTCCTCTTCTTTCCCTCTCTCTCTTTCTCTCCCTCCCTTTTCTTGTCTATACCGTTTTAACCATTTTTAAGCATACAGATCAGTAGCATTAAGAACATTCTCATTGTGCAGGCACCACACCATCCATTTACAGAACTCTTTTCATTTCACAAAACTGAATTTCTGCACCCAGTAAACACTAATTCCTCATTCCTCTCCCCAGCCACCGCAACCACCATTCCACTTATTGCTTCTGTTAGTTTGACTACTTTAGATACTTCATATACGTAGAATCATTCAGTATTTGTCCTTTTGTGTCTGGTTTATTTCCCTTAGCATAAGGTCCTCAACATTCACCCGTATATAGCCTGTGTCAGAATCTCCTTCCTTTTTTTTTTTTTATTTTTATTTATCTTTAGAGAGAGGGGAAGGGAGGGGGAAAGAGAGGGAGAGAAACAGCAATGCATGGTTGCCTCTCACATGGCCCTCACTGGGGACCCGGCCCGCAACCCAGGCATGTACCCTGACGGGGAATCGAACTGGGACCCTCTGGTTCCCAGCCCGCGCTCAATCCACTGAGCTACATCAGCCAGGGCCAGAATCTCCTTCCTTTTTAAGGCTGAATAATATTACATTGTGGGCCACATTTTCTTTATCCCTTCTTCCACAGATGGACACTGGAGCTGCTTCCATCGACTGGCCACTGTAAATAATATTTCTTTGAACATGAGTGTACAAGTATCCATTTAAGTTCTTGCTTTCAATTCTTCAGGATATATACACAGAAGCAGAGTTGCTGCACTGGATGGTAATTCAATCAGTAATATTTTGAGCACCATCATACTGTTTAGCAGTTTCCTAGAAGTTAATTATAATGTGGAATCTGAAAGAACCATCGATGAAATTTTTGTGATCTCTTATGTGAAGATTTATTAGTCCGTTTTGCACATTCAATAGATCTTTAACCCAAGTATGATTCTTAACAAAGTATGCATGGGCCATTTGGAAAATGTTGGCTCAGAGAATTTTGCAGATGTTCCAAACAATAATTTTATTTTTAATACAGTATAAGCTAATCACGTTCATTAATATTACTGCTTATAGCATTGAAAAGTTTTTAAAGTATGTCCAAGCTGTCAAGTTAATGGTGACAGATATAAGGTTTCTAAAATTCTAATTTCCACTTGAAAGCTTTGTGTTTTATCATTGTCAACCGACACTGTCAGATGTTTTCCTTGAAGTGACAGGCTCACTGTGTTCGTTTTCAAGAACAAGTTTCTCAAATGTCCAACTCTGAATCACTATAGCTTGTCATTTTCAAGTAATGATAGTATTCCATGGGGGAAACATCTCCGTTCCGTGTGCGATTCAAGCAACCGTGCGGGTACTTTTCGCTGAGACAACTGTCGTGATTTCGTAAGCAGCAGAAATGTGTTACATGGACTTTCCATTTCATTGCACAGGATATTAAAAACACAGGTGTTCAAGGATCAGTCTGGCTTTTACGGAATTAATCATTGTCACTCTTTCCTCGAGGACATTCTTTAGTGACACTGCTCTGTTTTCCTGCCTATGTGCCAGCAGTGCAGAACGGGGTCAGTCTGGGCTGGGCTGCTGCCTTGTGCTGATGCCCAGCTCTGGACACCCTGTCTCTGTTTCACTATCAGTGCAAATCTCACCGTTGTGAAAACGGCAAATGACAGCCTAATCGTTTGTGAGAACAGCTTGGATTTCTCGAGCTTCCTGAAAGGTTTCTCCGGGACACTCTGCTCCTGCGGGCTGTCCTTTGAGAACCACTGTGCTGAGTTTCACTGCTGGGCTGGAAATCCAAATACATACTAACCACACATGTGTCATATGTATCTTAATTTGTTTAAAACTTTGTTTTTGCTCTTCAAAAAAAATCAAGCTTTCTAACAGAGAATTAACTAAAGCAAATATACAACAGAGAGAGAGAGAGGCATCAGTTGGTTGCCTACGGTAAGCGCCCTGACTGGAGATGAAACCCACAGCCTTTTTGTGTGTGGGAAGATGCCCCAAACATCCCAGCCACCCATACAGGACACGGAATCTTCATAATCTTCATGTTTTGAAATAAAGATGGATTTTTGTCTAATTGTCCTCTAAAAAGTTGCATCTACCTGCTCTCTCACAGGCCTGTAGGAAAATGCCCAGGGCCAGATGCTGGACCTCTGGTCACAGGGCATTGCCCTGCTCCTTGTGTTCAGGGGCTCACCTCTGCCCATTGTTTAAGGACAGAGAGTCTGTTCAGACTGCTGGCCCTTGGCCTAGTCTCTGTCCCGTTGTGTGGTACTTACTCAATCCCTACACACACACACACACACACACACACACACACTCAGACACCCGCACAAACTCCTTGACCTGCAGAGGAAAGGCAAAGCTGACATGCACATCGCCCAGGCCAGCTTCCCTCAGAACTCACCGATTCATTCTGTGTTCTTGAAATGTCATCTCCTGCTTCTAAAGTCTGAGCTTCTGATACTCCAGACGGATGAAGGACACAGAAGGTAACAATCCCCAGCAGGAACATTTCCAGAGTCTCCTCCCGTCCTGCTCTGTGAACACACTCTGTAGGCCAGGACCCCACATCCCAGCTCCCTGGAAGGCCTTGGGTCTGGCAGAGTAATTACTTGGTGCACAGAGCTGAGATCATCCTTCTTGAAGAAAATTAAATCCAAACTGACTTCCTCTACCATTTTCAAGCTTGATCATTTGATTGTATTTCAAATTTTCAAAGAGAGAATGCTGTTCATTATAGACCATTGCTTCTTTAAAAGTTATTTTAAATTGTGATAAAATACACGTAACATAAATATTACCACTTTCACCATTTTAAGGGTATAGTTCAGTGGCATTAAGTCCATCTACATTGTTGTATAACCATCACCATTATCCATCTCCAGAACGTGTCTTCTTCACTGAAACTGTCCCCATTAAACAGTAACTCCCTGTTCCTCCCTCCCCTCAGCTCTGCCAGACGCCACTCTACCGTCTGGCCCTATGAACGGGACTAAGTTGGGACCCCATATAAATGGAATCAGCCGGCACTTGTCCCTCTGTGGCTGGCTTATTTCACTCAGCATAATCACCCATGGATTTCCATGGCCCACTTTTGTGAGCCCCTGGCTGACAGCACGAGGAGGCATCAGCTGCGGTGTTTCTGAGCAGGTAAGGTCAGGGCGTCCGTGCTCCTGAGCAGGGCTGGTCCGGAAAGGGGGTGTCTGAACAGGGTTCTTGCTCTGGGGAGGTAATTCATCTAATGCATTTTCAGAAGAGAGGCCACAGACTCACAACGAAAGAGGCTTCCATCGAATGTCTATTGATTTAAACAACAAAACTGGATATTTCAGGCTTTTTTTTTTTTTTCAATTTCTGAGCACACCAACCATCCTAAGCCAGTAGTATTTCAGAATCCTGGGGACTTCATTGTCTTTACCCTTCTCTAGAATGAATGGAATGTTGCAGAGCTGGGCTTATCTTTTCAGAAAATCATCAGGTGTAGTACAAGCATTTACACCCCAAAGCTCGGTGTCAGTGGCACCCTAATTCTTTGCTAGTGACTTTAAGCCATCAGCAAAGTCTAAGAAAGGCAAGCGCCTGTAGGGTGGCAGAGGATGCTGTATAGGGGCTGAACACGGTCTATTTGAAGGGGGTTTGCTCTCAGAGCAGCGGTGTCTGACTTCTCCCGAGGGCTTGCTCTGAGCCAGGCACATGATGTTTGAGGGTATGAACTCAATTTCATTTTGCAAAAATGCTCTGAGGTGTTTGTTCTTAGTGCTGTTTTTGTGAAGGAGAGAACACAGGATAGAGATCCCTCCTGAAGGGAGGGTAACTTTCTGAAAGCACAGTCCTGGGCGGAGCAGGATTTGGGTTCAGGCGGTCCAGTTCTGGATGTTCGGGCATAAGAAAGCCATTCTAAGATTCCTCAGCTCCTGCAGACTGCTGGGTAGTATTAGACTGGTTTGTTGAAGAAACCTTTTAAAAGTGATGTGACAGTTTTTTGGTGTGCCCAAGATGGCGGCGTAGGTGGACACACTGCACCGCCACTCACAACCAGAGAGTTTAAACAACGAACTCAATAGCGAAAAATAAACAACCAGAACGGACAGAATTGAACTGAAGGGAAGTCAGACACCCAGGAAGTTGGGGAGGACGTACATCCAGGCCGGTAAGCGGGGCAGAACCAAGCGGAGGAGCGGAGTGAGAGGCAGTTTACCTGGAGGGACTCACCCCACGAGCGCCTAACCAAAGCACAACCCCGAGCAACGGGTGAACCTCGCAGGCCGGCAGTGTAACCAGAGAGGTCAGTGGGAACCAGCAGGGCCGAGACTGGTGGAAAAGGCAGTGGGGAACTGGGGAGCAGAGGGTGATAGGGAGTGGCGGTGAATGGCAGATGCCATTGCTCCTTCCCAGGCCCCGCCTCCAGAGGAAACGTCACAAAAAAGCGACCCAGGTTACCAGGCACCGACAAACACCTAAGACTCCAACAGGTATGCTGAGATAAAAAAGAATGAAAATGGCCAAAATGAAAGATCAGAACAAATTACAACTAACGGACGAAGAGATAGCCAAATTAACAGATGCCCAGTTTAAAACACTGGTAATCAGGATGCTCACAAAACTGGAAGAAATAGTTGAACAAATGAAGAATACGATAATGATAATGGAGGAAGATTTACAGGGAACCAATAGGGAAAAAAGGAAGCTGGGACTCAAACCAATGGGGTGGACCAGAAGGAAGAAATAAGAATTCGAAAAAATGAGGAGGGACTCAGGAACCTCAGAGACATTTATAAAAGACCCAATATCCGGATCATAGGGGTGCCAGAAGGACAAGCGGGATACCAAGAAACTGAATGTATTTTTGAACAGATAATGAAGGAAAACTTCCCAAATCTGGCAAAGGAAATAGGCTTCCTGGAAATCCAAGAAGCTCAGAGAACCCCAAAGAAGTGGGACCCAAAGAGGAATACACCAAGGCACATCATCATAACATTACCCAAGGTCAAGAATAAGGAAAGAATCTTACAAGCAGCAAGAGAAAAAGAAATAGTTACCTACAAAGGAATTCCCTTAAGACTATCAGTGGATTTCTCTAAGGAGACCCTCCAAGCAAGAAGGAGCTGGAGAGACATATTTCAAATCATGAAAAGCAAGGACCTACAACCAAGAATACTCTAATCCAGCAAAACTGTCATTTAGAATGGAAGGGCAGATAAAGTGCTTCTCAGCACTTTAGGTCAAGTTCAAGGAGTTCAAGGTCAAGTTCAAGGAGTACATCATCACGCAGCCTTTACTATATGAAATGTTAAGGGGTTTATATAAGGACTCATGAGAGAAGGCACCAAGGCCAGATCAGCTACCGGGGAACTCATATCAGCCACAGCCAAGACGCTTGTGAGGTAAGCAAGCAAAATACAACCAGAGAAACAAATTATAACCAGAGACATTGAAATTTAGAACAATATGGCAGTAACCAGAGGGCAGGGGGAAGGGGATAATGGGAACAAGGGTATTCAGGAACTGCTATAAAGGACACATGGACAAAACCAAGGGGGAGGGGGGAAGCAAGGGAGGGAGGTGGGTTTGCCTGGGGTTGGGGGTGGGGGGTAAATGCAGACAACTGTAAGTGAACAACAATAAAATAATTAAAAATAAATAAATAAGTTTTTTTGGGGGGGAAGATGGCGGCGAGTTAGGAGGAATAGAGTTTACGTCCTCCTACCCACTGGTTGATTTTCTGAGGAATGGGGCGAAAACCCAGCAGTATTCCAACACATATGATGATTGATGCCCAAGATTACAGGGGAATTTGAACATTCAAACGGTAAGCAGAGAGCATCGGAAGGAAAGGGTCCCCATCGGGACAAGCCCGGGGAGCGGGGTGGGGCTTCGGTCCCAGACC
>PVJI01018583.1:0-33038 GCA_004026765.1 Micronycteris hirsuta | reverse complement strand
GGCCATCTATCTTGATTGAGAGCCTTGCTGGGTAGAGTAGTCTTGGTTGCAGGCCTCTGGTTCTCATTACTTGGAATATTTCTTGCCATTCTCTTCTGGCTTGGAGTGTTTCCATTGAGAAGTCAGCTGCTAACCTTATTGGGGTTCCCTTGTATGTTACTTCCTGTTTCTGCCTCGCTGCCTTTAGGATTCTCTCTTTGTCTTGGAATTTTGCCATTTTAAAGATGATGTGTCTTGAAGTGGGCCTGTTAGGGTTCCTTTTCATTGGGATTCTCTGTATTTCCTGGATTTGTGTGGCTTTTTCTCTCATCAGATTAGGGAAGTTTTTCATCATTACTTTTTCAAACAGGTTTTCCATCCCTTGCTGCTCTTCCTCTCCTTTTGGTATCCCTATTATATGAATATTGTTACGTTTCATGTTGTCCTGCATTTCCCTTAATACCTCTTCATTCTTTCTGAGCCTCTTTTCCTGTTCTTGCTCTTTTTGGTTGCTTTTTTCAACCTTGTCCTCCAGCTTGTTGATCTGATCCTCTGCTTCATCGAGCCTGCTTTTGATTCCTTCTGTTGTGTTCTTCCGTTCAGATATTGTATTCTTCATTTCCTCTTGGCCCTTGTGAACAGTTTCTATTTCCTTTTTCATGTTGACATAGTTTGCAGTGAGTTCATTATAGTTTCCCTGTAGTTTCTTGTAGTTTTCTGTGAGTTCATCTAGCTTTTTGAGTTTCTTTAGCTGCCTGATAATATATGCTTTGAACTCAATATCTGATAGTTGGCTTGCCCCTGTTTCATTTATCATTCTTTCTGGGGCTTCCTCCTTTCCTTTCATTTGGGGATTGTTTCTTTGTCTTCCCGTTGTTTGTGGGATTCTTCTTGCTAGCCTCTGATTCTTAAATTGATCTTTCAAGTTCTTGGAACAGTGAAGTTAATTTTGTGTCACTGTCTCTGTTTTTTGGGCTGACTCTTGTCTGAGTCCCACTCTCTTCTCTTCACAATTCCAGGTTTTAATGTCTCACCTGTGCATAAAGAAGAGAGGGGAAGGGAGAAAAAGAAGTAATAGAAAGAAAAAAGAAGGAAAAATAAAAATAAAGAAAAAATAATACTAATATAAAACAAAAAATAATAAAAATAAGAAATAAAAAGAAGAGAAAACTGGAAATACTAAATGAAGGGAAGGTAGAAGGAGTTAAATAAATATAGAACGACATATAGGAAGAAGGGTGGGGGAAAACAAACAAAGAAACAAAGAGAAAATAAAAGAAAGAAAAAAAAAAGAAATAAAAAAAGACTTCTGTTGGCTGGCTTTAGAAGTGTCAGGTCAGGTCTGCTCCTCCGGTCCTTCTGTCTGCGATAGGCTGGGAAGATATTGGGTTTCCTTTTCTTTCTTCCTGAGCTGCACTCTTAGATGCCATCCTGCCTCCAGCCCAGTTGCTAGGAATTTGCAGCACACCTTCTGGGCTGCCTGGCCTCCACACTCAGTCAGAGTTTGTGAGGTCTGTGTCTCCCCTCAGTGGGGCTCGATGGGGCTTCTCTGTTTTTCTCCCACAGAGGGAGTCTGCACCACAGGTCTCCTATCACAGTGGCTGAGTTGTGTCTCAGGCCCTCCAGGAGTGAGCTCTGCGTCCCTGTATTCGTTGACCGCTTTTGTCTCTGGATTTGGTGCTTGGAAGCCGCTGGCCTGGGTGCCCGGTTGCGCACACCCCCAGCCGCCCCTGACTGGCTTCGCAGGGTGTGCGTGGTCCCGGAGCTCCAGGCCTCGGATTTCCCGTTCAGTTCAATCTCCAATTCCTCCCGCTGGGATCGCCAGCCTCTGCTGATCAGTCCCCACATATGCAACGACCTCCGGCCTGCTGGGGATCGAGCCTCTCCCAAACAGACGCGCGCGCCTGCTTTGGCTACTCATGCACCCCAATCCAGCTCCCTCCCCAGGCTCCTGCAATAGACGGGGCAGCTGCCACAGCTGGATCCCCTCCGAAGCAGACTCCCTACTGTCTGATCTTTCAACTGTGTGCAATCTTGGTCGTCAATCTTCCCACACACTGAGATACAGCTGGGCGATCGCTCCGCTCCTCAGAAAATCGGCCAGATATCCCACCAGTGGGTAGGAGGAAGCCTACCCCGCTCCCTCCTACTCTGCCGCCATCTTTCCTCCAAACAGGTGTTTCTGATACTCATGACAGCCCACATCACTTCTGGATGTGAAGCACTGAGCAGCAGTGTCATGATGCAGGTGTAAACACCTCAGAATCAAATCCCTTTCCCTACACCAAATGCTTCCATGAAGCAGGCTAGAGCATCTCACCTCCTGAGGGAGAACCCCTGAGTAAACACAGTCAAAAGCCAAGGGACACACCCCACCCCCAATGTGTCGGTTGTGGATCTTACCTGCCACCTGGAGAAAGCTGCCAAATACAATGACGTCAAGAAGGTAATGAAGAAGACATCAGAGGGCCCCCTCAAGGGCATCCTGGGCTATACCAAGGACCAGGTTGTCTCCTGCAACTTTAACAGTGACATCCACTCCTCCACCTGTGATGCCGGGGCTGGCATTGGCTTCAAAGACCACTTTATCAAGCTCATTTCCTGGTATGACAATGAATTTGGCTACAGCGACAGGGTGGTGGACCTTAAGTTCTACATGGCCTCCAGGGAGTAAGAGCCTCCTGGACCACCAGCCCCAGAGACAGAAGAGAGATTCTCAGCTGCTGGGGGGTCCTTGCCCCAGATTTATCTCCCAACACACAGAATCTCCTGACCTCCAGTTTCCATCCTAGACCCCTGGAAGAGGGGAGCGGCTTAGGGAGCCCTGCCTTGTCATGCACCATCAATAAAGTTCACTGTACCCCTCCCCCACAAAAAAGCCAAGGGACATAGATGCTGGCCTTGATTCATGGGTCCTAAATTTAGGATCCTGACCTTTCCCCATAAAGTGTCTGGCCCATCATCCAGGCCATATCTGGAGGAGGTGACACAGGATCAAGAGGAAGGAGGTAAGGTCCACACTTGTCCTGTCCATACATTCCTATGCTCAGAGAGTTACACTTCAGGCATTAAAAAAATCTCTGAGACCCCTAAATCCCTGTCAGATTGGCAGGGGTCTGGAGCCCTGCTGGGGTATCTGCTCTTGGCACTGGGGCACTACCCCACACAGCTGGCCCTCGGCCTAGGCTACTCTCAGCCCCCCATTTGCACAACACCAACCTGGTGGCCATATCCTGCTCATCCTGCTCTGGGTAAAAGGCAAGTCATCACGGGCTCACTTTCTCTGTTGTTGACCTAGCCTAAGGCCCTCCAATGCCTGGATCCCCCATCTCCTTCCAGTAAGTGCTTATGAGTAAGGCTGAGGGGGTGCCTTCAAAAGCTGACAGGCACCTTTCAAGTCCATCCCTCTCTTCCTCACTGTCCTGCACGTGATTAAAAATTTACTTCCATTTTTGGAACTCACTCTATATTCTGGGGATTTGAATATTTTTCCCAAAAAGACAGGAGTTAGTTTAAGAGGCTGTCCTTAGCCTGAGAAAATTCATTAGGATGGCCCTGGTTGGGAAGTCAAGTGAGGGGGTTGTCAGCACAGTTCTATGGTGCATCTGGGTAGTGGCTTATTCCTGAGGTTCTAGAACAAGTGGTGTCACTCATGACAGGCAGTGTAGACTAGTGGGAAAGGCATGTCTCTAGGCCCAAAGGAGCTGGGTGGAGTCCCACATCTGCCTTATACTATCTGTGTTACTTTGGATGAACCACCTAATCTCTCCAAGCTTCCTTTTTGCACAGACCTGGGTTCCCTTCAGTAGAAATTGAATTTACTGGAAGAGATCAGGTAACTGACAGAGAGGCCCAGTACACAGATTTGGAGAACAGGCAGAAATCAAGGCAGGAGTGGTCAGCTGGGAGGATGGGGCCTAGATCACTGCTGCTGGCACACTGGCACCACTCCCTGGGCTGCCTCCTTAGCCCTTAAACCCTGGCAGAGTTCACTGCTGGATGATGGAGTTTAGGGAGCATGGCCATGTGGGCACAGGTAGCAAGAAGATGAACGAGCCTCACCTAGTCTGCTCAGTTTCTGGAGTGGGACTGAACCCTGGGTCCCCCAAGAGTTATGCTGAGTCTACTTCTCTAAGCATGGAAGGGCATTCAGAGTCCCAGCAGCAACAAAGACAACAAGAAGCAGCCCAGTGCCAACTATGCTTTCTGGTGAATGCTCAGGATTAATGATCTTGTCTGTTGAGTTCCTGTCACCCTTGGCTGAGTGATTACCGGTCTTGCCTCCAGCAGCTTCTCTGTGACCACAGTCAACTTCCTCATCTGAAGTCTCACTGCCCAGCAAGGAGGTTTCTGATAGTCCCAGAAAGGATCTCTTGGGTATTTGGTTTAGTCTTACCCACCTGGCTAGGGAGCCCCAAATGCTAATGCCTGGATCAGATGGAGGAGGCAGAAGCTAATTGATTGACTTTTGTGTCACAAACACAGGGAGAAAGAAAGGAGGGAGTTAGCTGTCTGTATGATTAATGCTGGGGATCTTGGAAAATAATAAGGAGGTCATTTGTCTCTCACTTTAACCTGGATTTCCATGGGGAAAAGTTGGAGTCTTTTACTAGACATCCTGTTTGTTTGGGAGCCATAATTCTAGCTGACCTAGCAACAGGATCAAGGTGACAGTTCACCTTCAGCTCGTTCTACCAAAGGTGTGAAAGAAATGATGAGTGCCAAGAATATGGTCTTCAGAGTCAGGCAGACATGGGTGTGAGTTCCACCCCCCACCTTGCCAGCCGTGGGTTCTATTTTACTTTGTCTGACTTGAATGGCTTCTCCTCAAGTGGAAATTAGAGATTATGAGGATGCAAAAAAGTTTTTTTGCAAACCTCCTGACATAAGTGTTGGTGAACCTCTGTGATGGGCAATGGACCATAAGGTGTCTGTTGCAAATCCTCAGCTCTGCTGCTGTAGCCTGCAAGCAGTCACAGATATGTGTAAATGAATGGACACAGTTGTGTTCCAATAAAACTTTACTGATTAACATAGACAGCTGGCTGGCATTGTCCTTCAAGCCTTAGTTGGCGAGATCTGTCTTAGAAAACAGTATGTGCTCAAACAATTTTAGTCCTTTCTATCAAAGGAAGCTGGATTGAGTGGTGAAGAAATTGAAGAACATGGTCAACTAAAGTCAGCATGGAGAATGGGCAGAAGAAGAGAGAGGACCTCAGAAGTTCTTTGCGGAGAATAATTGGATTGCACTGTAAAGCATCTGCTCTTTCACACACCCCCAGCCATGGGCAGGCCTGGATTGAATACCCTGCCTCCTATAGGCATCCAGAGGGAGGTAGGACAGTTTCCTAGATGGGGGCTGGCATATGACTGCACAGAGTGGGGCCCCATAGTCTTGGGTCATGACTGATCATCACTCCTGGTGCCACCATTGGGAGTCCTGATGGTGGGGCAGGAGTTCTGAGCTGGACTCCTTTATCACTACCTTGGCCTGGCAGTGGCCATACTTGCTCAGGTGGGGCTGTGCCCATGTGGCCCCTTTCCTGATACAAAGGAAGCTTTTGAGATAGTCTGATCATATGAACACTCTCCATGCAGGGATTTATGTCAAGCCCTCTCAACAAGGCTGAAATAATCAGTTCTTGACCTTAGTGATCTCATATTTACAGCCTTTCCATTGGACTCAGTAGTAGTAGGAGTCTTTGGTCCATCTCTCTGGGGTTGGGATTTGGAGCAAGGATAGGGGAGAGGGCTAGGAGCTTAGTACAGGGCTGGGAGCTGAGTGAGGACTAGGAGCTGGAGTGAGGCTTGGGGAGAAGGCTGGGAGCTGGGCAAGGCTAGGGTAAAACCCTGGTGAGACACCCCGCCTTGAGTGAAGGGCTAGAGTGACAGTGGGAGGCAGAAGGAAAAGTGATTGAGACCTGGTGATGTTATCTCACCCCGTGTGCAAGAGTGTGAGCTCAATCACTCAGATGTCCCCAGGCTTCCACCTTGCATCTTCCTTTTTAGGGACAGGAGCAGAGAAGGTTAGCGCTGACAGAGACACTGCCTTCTAGGAGCTCACAGTCCAGTGGGTCAAAAACCTGGGAAACAGAGTAAAATAGCAAGAATTATTATATTTTGATTTCACTATGTATGTTTGGTTCTTTTTCATTATTCAGAATAATTCTTGAATTTTAATCTCTTTTTTTAATGACAGAGATATAGACACTTAGAACTGTCCTAAACAACCTACTAGGTCATAAATGTGTTTCAACAAACATGAGAATATCCCCTCAGCTCCCCGTCCTCCCTCCTGCACTGAAGGCAGATGGCCATTGAAGACGGATGACTGCTGGGTGTTCACAGCATGTGGCCAGGCTCTGAGAGCCACACCCTCTGTGACGTGAACACTGGGCCCAGATAGGAGCATCATTCTGCATCTGGTTAAGCAAGACCTGTCATCTTCCCTGAGGCACAGCAGACCATGTCACCCTTTCATCGTGCTCTCGCAGGCCTTGGCAACATGAGCTTCCCCAGCCTAAAGCCTGGGCTGTGCTTCCTTACATCACATTAGCAGAGGGGCCGAGAAGGAAGGAAGTCTAGTACCCTCCCTGATGCTTGACCCCAAAGTCTTTAATTAGTGTGTGACACCAGTGGTCCATAATTTCCGCCCAAGCCCTGCTTTAATTTTCCCAGTGCAAACATCACTGGATCACTGATAAGGGGCAGAGGGGGAAGAGCACAGAACCCAGTAGTTCTGCATCCACAGCCAAGGCATTGCAGGGCTGACATTGCTAATCCCTTAATGAGGGCCTGGTGGGGGCCAAGGGCAGGGGCCAGGGAAGCAAGGGATGGAGGATCACAGGTCAGGCTGCACAGAAGCTCCAGGAATGCCTTATATTAACAAGCCTAGCCCACCAGGCTGCTCCACCCCCCTCTTAGAGATGCTCATGGAAACTTGTGCTAATTATAGACAGAGCAACATGGCTCTGGAAAAGAAACTCTTTGTAAAATCTCATGGCCTCCAGTGATAATATGTTAGAGCTGTGACATTAACATAAACAGTCCATGGTAGGTGGGCAGGATGAGAATGTGAAGCCCAGCATAGCACCACACCCATGCCTACTAGGTGGGCGCTAGGGGAGGATCCAGCTGTCCACCACAGCTTGCTAGTAATATGACCACTTGCTAGGGTAGGAGATTTAAATTTCACTATTTCATCAATTCTCAAGACAGCCTTACAAGGCACCTGTCACTGTTTCCATTTGATTAAAAAGCCTTCTCTTGGGCCCAGAAAAAATGTGCCAAAGGTCACACAGCTGATGGGACAAAGTGGATTTGAACCTAAGGTAGACAGGTTCCAAAAATGTACTGAAGGAGCACTCTGATGAGTTGGGCTCACCTCAGTTGATGAACCAGGCTGTGTAGGCCAACTTTGGGTCCTCATCATTCCCATCTACTCTGCTGCTCCTCAGCCCTGTCCTACTGTTCATTGGTGCTCAGACAGCCCTGATCAGGCCAGTGCTGTGGGCCAAGCCCCATCCTGAGCAGCAGGTGGGCACCAGCCTCAGCCCTCCACAGGCCTAACCTCTTTGACCAGGCCTGTGCTCTGGCACTGGAATGGTCACACTAACTATTAGGTTGCAGCGTGAGCCTTTTCCAGGCCAAGTGAGACTGTACACATCCTTCCTGGAAGCTGGGTTCATCCTCCCAGTTGTGCTTCACAGGCAAGCTGAGCACCTGCCTCCACCCATATAGGGGCATGAATGGAACTGTGTCCTGGCCCTCCCCTCTACACACCTTCCTTCCTGCCACTCTCAGCTCTCTGGGGGCAGTGCTGCTTAGATAAGCCCACTTGTCCTGCCTGGACTCTGGATGTGGGCTATGACCACTCTCCCTGGGCCCAGGTTCCTCCCTCAGCTGAAGCTGGGAGGCTGGCAAGATGCTGAGTCAACCCTTCTGTGGGACTTCCCCCTAAGCTCTCTGAATGTCCTGCCTGGGCTGATGGAAAGGGAGGTAGGCCAAAGGGTATGGTCAGCACCATTGCTGGGACTCCATGGAGCTGGGAGAGAAGGAGAGAATCGTGCAGAAGGCATTCTTTTAAAAGAAAAGACAGAAAAGACTTGGGACTCAACTGTCTATTTCCCGACCCTGCTTTTATTGTTTTAATTAAACCTTCTTTGTGAATGTGTATATTTAATATCTTTCTCCTTATTCTAGATAATAAGCATGTAGGAACAGGTACTCTGCTTCCTGTGATATCACCACATCTTAGAGCAGTGTCCCTACTGGGCACGCTCTAGGTGCTCAACACAAAGCTGCTGAGTAACAGGAGAGAGGTCTGTCCTCAAAGGTGGAGCATCAGTATGTTGTCATTTAGAGTGTGATGTAAGGGCTCACAGACCTGGCTTGGGGACACAGACACTTGCTGTTGGGAGTTCACCCATATTGTGGAGGCTCTGACAAATGTGTGTTGAATGAATAAACAAACAACCCTGAGAGGTAGGTGTTACCATCCCCAATTTGTAGAGCAAGAAACTAAGGTTGCCAGGTGTCTTCCCCAAGATCACAGGCCTACCTGGTAAACAGCTGCAAATTTCCCATGCACGGACTGTTGTTTATGCCAATCTTTCCTAAGCTTACATTTTGAATTTTACTTGGCTTTTAAGAAGTTAACTCATTTTTTTGTTACCAAATTAAACTATGTTTAAAAATCTAAGCTCACTTGTGAACCCAACACTTAATTCATGCTGAGTTCACTGGTACCCAAAGGACACATAACTTGAAGTTCTTTTTGCATAAAGTTACTACCAACTCGAAACAGATTATTCAACTGCATTTTTTTAAAGCAGATTTGCAAAAGCAGGGTCATTTGCTGAAAAATATTTCCACTTATAAAAAGACTTTGGTTTCTCCAAGTGAAGTGGATATCAAGTCCCCAGCACCAGTTTCCCTAGAAAAGCCAATGTTGGAAGAAGTTCCTTTTTTTTTTTTTTTTTTTTCCCATTGAGACAGCATCTAGATCTGCAATCCTTTATCAAGAGGAAATTTGCCCCTGCTGGTCAAGTCCAGAAGTCCTCTGAGCACCTGCTGAGAATTTTCAAAAGAGATTCACAACATCTTCAAAATAGAAATGAATTTTTATGTTGGAAAACATCTTCAGATCGGGGGCCATATGTACAATATCTTGGCATAAGAGAACTACTGATAAACGTGTCCCTTAATTTAGGAAGTCTTGTAAGATTTTAGAAACTGAAGCTAGATAAAGACACTTCTGTAGCCAGCCTTGAGCTTTACAAAAAGATGGTTCTGAGGCCTGTAAGGAACCACAGACATGTGCTGGAAGATTGTGGGCAGGAGGCCTTTGGATGTAGAGACCATCCAGGGGAACTCAGCCTGAAATTTCCTCTAGGCCAAAATAGGCCCAGAACACATGCCTAGAGAATATGACCACCTATGTGTATGTCATGGTGTTAGAAAAACACTTCTCAGGCAGATACCTGAAAGAGCAGACAGGCCTAGAGCCTGGCCCTGTATATCCAGAGGTATCCGGCTCAGAGTGGTTGGAACCCTAGCCCAAGATCACACAGATTCTAAGTGAGGAGGTGGGATTCCACCCCAGTTCTAACCATTTTTACTTCCTCCACTGCCCCAAAGTCTCCAGTAACAAACTATTATCTCCTCAGTGAAGACTGAAACCTGTAATGTGTGCAGGGAAGTGGAGACAGCTGTGCGCAGGGAGGGCCGAAGGAGCAAGAAGAGCCTCCAGCCTGATGCTTCAATTTGCTGCTTGACCCACTGACCTTGCTCTTAACGTAGCTACTGCCCCATGCTGCCACATCCTGACCTTTTTTCGGTGGTGTGGGAGCCTTGCCTTCATAGGCCTCAGGGGTTTATGACACAGCCAGTGGGGACCCCTTTCAGATGAACTCCAGGATGTATTCAGTAATTCCTAGACATGTGTTGGGGGATTATAAACCAATGTCACAGGGTTGGGGAGATGATGTAAATTCAATCATTTGACCAATATTTATGAAGCCCTTATTACATTGTTTTAGATCTGGGAGTATACCAGTGTAGACAACAGACCAGATAACTTATATTTTGGAGACACAGTGGCCCAAATGTTAACTGCACCAAACCTAGGCCAGACAGAGTGGACTAACTGGTCACTTAGGGCAACTTGCTTACCATTTGTCTCCCCACCTATAAAATGGGAATCTTAGTAGTACCTGCCTCACAGGAGGTCAGACCCAAAGAAGTACAGTATGTTACCAGTGGGAGAACCAAAAATAAGCAACACAAAGAAGCAAACAAATATACATTGTTGATGAGAAGTGCCCTGGAGGAAATGGTAGAGAGCAGAGAAGAAGAATGAGTAGTGTGTGTGTGGAAGGGGTCATGAAGCAGGTAGGGAAGCGGGTAGTGATCGAAGTAGTCCTCAGTGCTAGAGAGAAGCATTGATTGGTTGCTTCCTGGGTCCCTGGATGGAGGATACTACATGCCTGAGGATCAAACCTGCAACCTAGGTATATGCTCTGATTGGGAACTGAACCCACAACCATTTGGTTACCGGATGATGTTCCAACCAAGTGAGCCACGCCAGCCAGGGCAAGACTCTGCCAACACATTCTGGTCTGCAAAGCTGAGCCATATCATTTTCTTTCTTCTTTTTAGATTAAAAAAGTAGTAGAAACTCAAACACCTGTCCTGCACCCCACTATCATTTTATGCCCCTTCCAGGGAAACCTCTGTGTGAAAGGAATGGATCTCCCCCCTTGCATCACCCAGTGTGTCTCAGCTGGCGAGCCTCCTCTTAGGGACTCTCCCTGACCCAGTCTGGGTCAAGGGCTCCTTCACTGATGGCATGGCCAGTGAGTGGTTAGTGTCTTTGGACATGGAGCCCCTTGCAGGCAGACCCAGGTGGTGATTCTGGCTTTGTGCTCCAGTGCATTAAGGAGACTATCAGGGTGGCTCTTGTGTGATTTTCCCCTGAAAGACACCTTGAAAGGCCTTCAAAGGATTCTTGCAGAGCCCATGAACTGAAGGTTCACCTAGGCCAGCGTAAATCCCTCAGACGATGGAAGCAGCCTCCCTGGGACCACCTTTCACCTTCCTCTTCTTTCTGGGACACCTGCAGCCAGTCTAGGTTGTTCTCAGAGGCTCAGCCAGTGTGGGTGTGCCCACTGGGGGCAACTCTCTCCCCCTCACACTAATTAGAATTCTCAGGAGTGTAGGACTGTGGGCCCTCTCAGAATGGCGCCCTCCTGGCTGAGTTGAGATCAGCTCTTCCCGTTTTGTTATTGCCACGCACACTGTGGTATTCACCTTGTGTGATATTCAGGGCACTATTAACACCACAGTATTTCCTGCAAGATACTGCCTCTGGACTTTTTTTCTTTTTAACTGTAAAACTTGTGGCAGTGGTAGTTTTCACTGTCTCTGCTCAGCCCTGGAAGTTAGCAACAGGTGGCTTAAGCAGTTGTCCCAGAGCCCATCACCAAGCATCCCATGGAAAAGAAGAAAAATAATTTCTTCCCCCTTCAAAAAAATGTGTGTAGAGAAAATAAGCTAGTCTTAGATTCGAGCCAAATCTCTTCAACATGATGTGTCTCCAAAGAAATGAGGAAGAGCAGGGGTTTCCCCCCGGGTAACAGTGGAACATGACAATGGCCTAGAAGCTTGGCAGGGATGTCCTGGACTACAGTTTTGATGCCAGGCCCACTTGGCAAAGGACCTAGGAGAAGCTTCCAGTTGCCCTGCTGCCATCCCTTTGGCACAGATGAGGCAGGCATACATGTGGGTGCAGCACAGATGAGAGTCAAGCTGGCCAGGAGGCTGTACTCCCCAAATTGACCTCAGGTCAATGGATACTTTCTGGCATTTTCTGAGCACCACAGCATGCTAGGTACTCACAAGTAGCACTTACTACGGTGACAGGAAACCATGGAGGAGCACAGGAGGCTTTCAGTTTCCCAAACCCTCCTAAGACACCCTGATTCTGCCTGGTCAATCCATGTCATGGAAATAGGTCCAGATATGCACACTTACCTGCTAATGGTAGCCATCACTCAGATGACCACCAGAACCCTTCCTGCTTCAGAATCCAAAGTCCTCATATGGAAGTTTGAGTTCCCTGGTGCCCAACATCTAGATACTAGAGACAAACCAAACAACTGGAGGCATTTTTACTGTTGGACTCAGATGTTTGGCACCAGGGAAGTGCTCCATATAAGTCATTCCACCTTCTTTGAAGAAAATTGAGCTGTCATGTTAAATGCTTTTCATATCCCTGAGGAAACTGGAATAGATAAACTGGGCTCCATGTCTAGTGCCTGGAGTTTCCTGTGCTTTGTATGAAAGGGTGTGAGCATGGGGTGGCCTGGGGCCAGCCTCCAGCAGGCTGTCTTATGTCCACTGGCTCCTGGCAAATCTGACCTTTGCCCTCCAATCTGGCCATGGGCCTTAGTGAGAGTGAGTCATTGATCTCAAACTTTCCTAGTAGAGAGCAGGCCCAGAATGGAGGGCAGAGAGCAGCCCCACATACTGGGCAGTGCTGGGTACAGATCCTGGGGTCCTGCTGCATAGGAAGAACCTCTGGCCTAAATGTGCCTCTCCCATGATCCCCATGGAGTTTGGACATCCCTGGTGCAGTAGCTGCCCCTGAGTATCCCCTCTGATGAGAATGTGTCTTTAAATGAAGCTCCCTCCAGCAGTGTTCAGAGAGGAGAGAGTTGTCAGGGCTTCATAGCCCCATATCATGGGTTCAAACTGAAGCTGAATATCCAGGAGAAAACATTTGATGACCAGGGCCAGGCAGACATTTGGGGCTGCCAACACCCCTCTTCACCTGAGCTCCTCACTGAAATATGGAGCAATGTGCCTGTGGAAAAACGGTCCAAGCAGGGGCGTAGGGGATGGTGAATGTTTTTTGGCACCACAGTTTAGAAAACACTCTGATCTCCTGCAGCATATCCAAACCAGGGCTTCACAGGAGCATGGCAGGAGGTGGGGCAGGGGGTGGGCAGGTGCATGGAAGGAACATGGGGATCCTGAGATAAGGAGGTCTGGAAGACTGGGAGGATGAGGGAATAACATGGACTACCTGATAAGGTAGAGTCCTGTCTCTCTGACTGAACTTGCATACTCTGTTCACAATGCCTTTTACCACTGACTGATCACATTTCCCCTGAAGCAGACAAGCCTTTCCCTTCACAGAGCCTGTGCTTCTGGGTTTAGCCTGTCAGCCATACCTAGGATGTCACGGAGTATCTCCAAGAGAGCAGGCATCCCACTGAAGCATCTCCCTGGGAGCTGTCATACATTGCCTTTCAAGTCCTGCTGGATCACTCTGGTTGTGCTGGCCTGTGGAGTTTTGCTCCACTTTCTGGGGTATAGCAACCACTAGACATGGCCACAGCATGGCACAGAATTGTTTTTAAAACCTGCTCAATTCATTATCTCATGTTGGCCCTCTTTTTCCTCTTATTCCCACTGATGCTTTTCTGTATTGATTAGACTAGCCTTCCATCCCCACTACTTCCACCCAGGGCCTTTCTGCCCAGCCCTCTATTATAAACCCGCTTATCAGATGAAGGGTGTGAGGGCGAGTCCTCCCCGACAGGCTGATCTTCCTAAGAATATGCCTCATAGCCATGTGGGACGAGAGCTCCACCTCCCTCTGCCAGGTCCCCTTGCCTCTGAGGAGGATGGGAACTGGGAGCAGGGCTTCAGAGGGAAGGAATCCAGGTCCAGGCCCTGCCAAGTGTCAGGCACCAGGTTTAGCATTCTGCCACTCCAGGCACTGAGTCATGCATGCCTCACCTTCCATTGTCTTCTAAAACATTTCACTGTCCAGAGAGCAGACTACCAAAGGAAATGGATACTGAGAGCCCTGAATTGACTCCAGGCAGCCCACCTGAGCATGTACTAGGTAGAAAAGACCAAAGAGCCAAGTCCAAGGCACAGTACTAGTTGAGTCAGAGGTCAAGGCCCTATCTTCAAATCCCAGGACTAATCCCAGGAGTGTGGGGGGAGGGCTAGCTGGAGGAAGGAGGAAGAATCAAAGGTCAGAAGAAATGAGGACAGGTCTTAGCAGGGTGGCCAGGGAGTGAGAAGGAAATGGTGTGGGTTCTGTGGGACAGGTGGGGAGCTTTGAGATCCTGAGAACTGGCCTCTACCCATGTATGCATGTGCACACCCGCCTGTATGTCCAGGCTTGACAGGAGGGTCCTTTTCAGCAGGGACTTTAGCAGGTGACATCAAGTTCTTGGCACCTTTGTCCTCGGGTGCCAAGAACTATTGCAGGTATGGACTATAAGTGGCAGGGTCATTTGAATACAGGTTCAGGAAGCATGAGGAGCCAGTTGGGTGGCTAGATTATAGAATGAATAAGGAGCAGGACATGGAAATCTCTACAAAGGGGCCTGGAAGACAAGAAGCCAGACTGCTAGTGGGGTTTCTGTGTTTTCTTACAAAGTGCATCATAGAGGGCACCTACATGTTCAATACCACCCCTGTGCCCTACACTACACCCCTGCTGAGCCCTTCCAAAGAGCTGGGTATGAGGAGGTGAGACCCTGGGGCTCTCAGCAGAACCTGTCAGAGGAACAGATAGGGTAGGATGTCCTGGGTGGTCTAGTAAAGTGGGGGGAAGTGGAACAGAGAGGTAGGACTCAAAGGGTGGGGACACTCAGTTCAGCAAATGTAGTGCCAGCACCCGGACTTCAGGCCAAGGGGAAGGTGGGCATTGGGTTGAGCAGAGAACACACCCCACTGGGCCCAATGCAGCCAGAATGGGGCTTCTATGGGAAGAGAAGAGATTAGACCACCCCATTTGGGGTGTGTTTGAGTCCTGAGGAAGGTATCAAATTTGGGGCAAATTTGGGTGGAAGGCTGTGTAGGGGAATATATTGGAAGTGTCAACTGATGGTTATTGGCATCAATTCAACAACAACAGGAATCCCCAATTTGGGGTGAAGAAAGAAACTTTGTTTAGTGCAAACAGCTCAATTGTGATACAGCACAGCTGTGAGAACAGAATGACTGTGACCAGCCCAAAACTGTTATAGCTCAGTAATAAAGCAGCCCACCATGGCTCTCAGGAGACTCTAAGGCAGGGGTGTCAAACTCATTTTCATGGGGGACACATCCGCCTTACGGTTGCTTTCAAAGGGCCAAATATAATTTTAGGACTGTATAAATGTAACTACTACTTAACTAGGGGCAAGGAGCGTGGCACTGCCACCAGGTAGAAACAAGGTGCCATCCGGATAAAACAAGGTGGAGGGCCGGATTCAGCCTGTGGGCCTTGTGTTTGCCACCTGTGCTGTAAGATGAGACAGCCCTGGGGCCACGCCCCTCTCTGACTGGACAGCTGTGCTCTGCTCTACTCTGCTCCACTCTGCCCTACAGAATTTTTGTTGTTTGGTGGAAAGGGTTAAGTTTTCCCACAGAGGGGAGCTTACTTATATGGACAAAAGTCCCCACCCCTTGTCCATGATTGGTCTGTCCTCTTGCAAACGAAGACTCCAAATCCTTGCAGTTTGATTGATCCAAAAGGCACTGTCCTGGTTGGTCAGAATGGAGCTGGTCTGATTGGTTGGTGAAGATGTTGATGGGGATGTAGCTGTGTAGCTCAGGTTAAATCAGGGAAGCCTGAGTCCTATTGATTGAAATAGGACTCCAGGAAACTGTTTATAAGGGCTGGCTCTGGTGGCAGAAACACAATGCAGGCAGGCAGTTCAATGCAGGCACGAGACAGCTTAGTGCAGCCTTCTCAGTGAACCGTGGTTTGTGTGAGAGGCCCTTGGGTAGAAATGACTGCTAGCTCTGGATTTTTTGTTTGTTTGTTTGTTTGTTTTTAAATTTGAGCCCAGTTAGCTACCAGAAGCCCTTCTTAGTAGGTGTTTTTTCTCTAAGGGTCCACAAAAGGGACTCATTGGTACTGTAACAGGGTGCAGCCAAGAGAGCGGCCCCAAATAGGGATTTGTAATGCGGTCCAGAACTCAAGGTGTCCAGGAAATAATAGAAATATATATATATAGGATGCCCTCACCCCCACAAGTCTGAGCTGGGGGATGGGACACAGGAACAGGACCATTCAGAGCTGTTTTGTATAGCAGCAGCTTTGCAGCTAACCTCTGGCATGGTTATTTAACATATCTGTAACCTTTAACTGGTTTTACAGATATGTTAAATAGCTGTGGCCATGCTTTGAGCCAGGGGGATGGAAGTGACTTCCATCCAAGATGTAACTGGGAAGCAACTCCCCCTGGTCACAGCATCTGCTTGAGAGCTTGGCGATGATTTGGGGCCACACCTGACCACAGTTAACATGGCAGCCCAGTAAAGCTGAAAGAATATGGAAATGATGGCAGGTGTAGCAGATTGTAGGAGGAGTCAGAAATGGGGCTGCAGAGGAAGACTGGCTCAGGGATTTAAATCCAGGTGCGGCAACTATGTCAGGGGAGGACCACAAGGCTTTTGATGAGAGAGGGAGAACCTCAAGGCTTTGGGGCTCCCTTTGCCACACAGCTTAGGAAACTGCAAGGCAAGATGTAGCAGCGATGCAGAGCTCTCTCTTAGCAGTTCAGAAGAATGCAGGAGAGATGCTGCGGGAAGGAAAGGGGGGACAATGCAGTTTTGGCAGAGAGGGGACCCTGCGGCTTGGGGGAGAGAGAGAGGACCACACTGCTTTGGGTCGCTGCTTTTGCCAAGCGGCTTAGGAAGCAGGAGAGATTTTGCCTGGAAGAAAAGGGGTGAAAGGACTCTTGCTGGTGGACCATGAGGAGGTGCCGCATGGTTTTGGATTAACTGGAGATTGCAGTGGCAACACAGCTGATGGTGCCGGGAGCCTGAACCACAGACTTCTACTTATTTTCCTGAGATATGGTACCCCGGACTGGTCAAAGGGGAGAAGGAAGGATTGTGTGCATTTGTGGGTATTCCAAAGAACTTTAGTATTTTAAAGAAGATATTAAGTCACTACTCTAAGCCTGTATAACTTGTAAATAAATAATTCCTTTCCTTTTCACCAGTCTCTGGCATTGAGAGACATCTTTCCTTTGGCGGTGAACAGAACGAACCTAGTACGGGGTGGGGGACCCCTGGAGCACAAAGCGGGGATCCTTTTGGTAACAGTACATCATTTACCACCTCCGGTCTCTTCTGTAACAGTACCAGGCACAGCTCTTGGGCCTGTAGTCACATTTTCTCTAACTCCCAGGTGGATGCTCTAAGCTTGTTTTTGAGTAAAGGGAATGAGGAAACAATGCAGGAAAATGTATTGTTACTTGCCTGGGGCTACACAGCTGCTTGGAAGGAGCCAGTGATGTGGACTTAGCTTGGTGGGTCTCCAAATACCATGCAGGCCATGTTGTCTCAGGATGGTAGAAAGAGATGATCTGAGGGCTGGAGGGATTTTCACAGAAAGGGCCACCATCATCCAGGATCTCAGCCAGCCTGAATGACTGCCCCCTTCCCGGCCCTCCCTGCAGGCTTCCCCTGTGCTCTGGGCCCAGACACAGTGCCAAGAAAGGCTGCCGTTGCTGTGGAGGCAGAAAGTTTGGGTGCAGTGCCCTTTGCTGGAAGGTGACATGGGAACTTCTGCTTGAGGAGAGCTGCTGAAATGGACAAGTAGGCCCCTGGATACAAGGCCTTGTATTCCCACTGCCTCTTTAAATAGGGAAGGGGCTCTAGGGTAGAGCCTGCCTGGCCCCAGCCATGAGGCCTGAACAATGGTCCTCCTGGCTGTCCTGTTTCACCCCCAGGACATGTGGTCCTGGCAGCCTAACACTGCCCTTCAGGAGGACCAGAGTCCCCTGTAAATGTAATGCCTTTCAGAGGTCCTGGGAACCTGGGTGTTGAGTCCTGTTAGTTCCTTCCCCTGCAAATACTTGAGCTCAGGGGACAGGGTGGGTGTGATAGTGTGTCCGAGAGTGGGTGTTGCTAGGTGGGGGTGTCATGTGGAGGTGAGTGGCATAGCTGTGGAGAAGAGAAATGCTGTGTGAGTCTGTCCCCAGGCATGAGGGATGAGGGCCATGTGTGGGGGTGTAAAGCCAGGTGTACCTGTCAGGTGAGTGTGAGCTGTGGAGGTGTCTGTGAGTCTGGAGGGACAAGGTGATTTCATGAAACGGTGCTGCAGTGCTGTGGTTTGCTTAGAGGGCAGATGTGTGAGGTCATAGGAAGGCTGTTGAGGTTGGTCTTAGTACCTAAGGCTCTAATTACCATTGTGAGGAGTCTGATCTTTCTCAAGGAGGCTGTGGGCAGGCAAAGGAAGCATGTGGACTCTACAGTGGTATGCAGGCTGGGCTGAGAGGTACAGGATGGTGCAGAGGCAGACCACCTAGTTGGGCTATTGGTCACTTGTATTGGTTGGGGCACGAGGACCTGGGGTCAGGGACCTGCAATAGAGGAAAGGAGCAAGGGCCAGTTCCATGAAGTGAGGGACCATGGAGGTGAGACAGTAGGACTCTGAGGCAATTTGAAGATAGGAAGTGAAGACCCTAGGGGGTGGGTAACCTAGATAAGGTGAGTATGGGGCAGTGTCTGCATACAGAAGGTGCTTATGAGCAGAGAGAAAGAAGGAGCCTATACACTTTGTGACAGCATGGATGGAACTCGAGAGCATTATGCTAAGTGAAATAAGCCAGGCGTTGAGGGACAAATATCACATGATCTCACCTTTAACTGGAACATAATCAACAAAAGAAAAAAGCAAGCAAAATATAACCAGAGACATTGAAATTAAGAACAATCTAACAATAGCCAGAGGGGAGGGGGAAGGGGACTGTCGGGAGAAGGGTTTTCAGGAACTACTAGAAAGGACACATGGACAAAACCAAGGGGGAGTGTGGAAGCAAGTGAGGGAGGTGGGTTTGGATGGGGTGGGAGGGAGGGGAGGGAAGAGGATGCAGACAACTGTAATTGAACAACGATAAAGTAATTTAAAAATTTAAAAAAAAAAGGTGCTTATGAATTTGTTGACTGACTGGTTTGTCAGTGGTTCAAGTGGGCATAGGGGTTCTCAAGAGAGGTGCAGTGTGTGTGAGACAGAGAAGTGGTGCATGTGGCTATGTTCTAGTTCTATATTCTCCCCATCCCCTCACTCCCATAGCCCGCATTCTGTCCCTACTGCAGAGAACACCTGAGTGATGCTGTATATCAGCATGACCAGCATGGGGCACTCCACCACCAAGTGACCTCCCTCCTGGAACCCTTTCCACAGCTGCAATAGGTATTTTTAAATGCATGTCCTCTATGGCATTGCTTAGATGGTAACCTAGCCATGGTCCTCGCTAAAAAACTATCTTCATATTATCACTTTCCATGCTCATAATACCACAGGATGTCACAACTGGGGCAGCCTGGGGCTCCTGGACCCCTCAGTAGCACTCAGCCCTGAGAAAGGCACAACAGACCCTGATGAGAAGGCATCAGAAGCCAGGTATGAAAGTAAAGCTATAAAAAGAAAAGGTGTCCCATTCCACACAGGGAGAGTCAAGTAAAAGGTGGAGGCCAGGGGGCTTCACCCAGGACCCAGGCTAGACACCCAGCACAGACTGTGGCTTCCATTCTTACAAGCTCTATGGCCCAACCAGGATGTGGCTTGCTTGGGAGTGGGGAACAATGGTCTGTGGTAGCATTAGAGGCAGAGAACAGGGGTCCTGAGAATAGCTGCTGGGACCCTCAGGCCAAAGGAAGGGCTCCAGAGCGGGCTGCCTTGCCTCTGCTTAGTTATGTCATTCACTGTGTAGTAAACTCATACTACATGAAGAGTACTCTCTTGAGTCAAAAATGGGTGTGGCCAAAACGAGGGGTTCACTCTGGGTGTAGCTAGGGGTTGCTGTGTAGAACTTCCAGCAAAAGATATATCTGAACTGGGTTCTGGAGGCTGAGTAGAAACTGGTTGGACCAAGTGGACAGTGTTACACCGGAAGTGGGAGTGGGGTGGGTGGGGGCAGGTTGTAGAAGGCCCACAGTTCCATGTAAAAAATTGAGGCAGACCAGCCTCTGTGGAGTGCTCAGGGAGCTGTGACTCTGGGGACAGTGGTTAATTCCAGGGCAAGAAAGCTGAAGGGGCTGGAGGTTGGTCATTGCAGCCAGCTGGTGTTTCTAGACTGGACATTTGGACAACTTAAACCCTCAAATCTGTCTTCTTCCAGGGACAAATGGTCCCACCTGTCTGGAGCTGGGCATTCCATTTGTAAAGTGGAAATGCTAGGCAGTTGTGAAGATCAGATGAGAAGGTATTTATCATCCCTTGTCAAAGTGCATTGCGCACAATAGTGTTCAATAAACACTAGCCATTAATATTATTCTAGGGTATCTGCAGGTGGAAAGCCGGCAGAATTAAAGTAAGGTATCTAATTTTGTCCCACTTTATGTACCATGAGGTGGTGTTCCTACTTCAGGGATGAAGAATTAGAGCTCAGCTGAACTCGTAAGCAGGTCAAGTGAGATCCTGCTTGGGGACCATGGGGCTTGGCCCTGGCTGAGGGCTCTGAGTGGAGACAGAAAGTAGCTGTGTTTAAACATTATCTTCAGTAACAGCAAAGAAGGGAAAGAAACCCAGGCAAGCCTGTCATGGCAGCCTGGCTTTCCTGGGACTCCCCAAGGGTTGGACTAGCCTACTGCCTCGGCTTTTTTTATGATCAGCCTTGCAGAGTGAGAGGCAGGAAGGGCATGGTCTGCGGGCCAAGGGCAGGAGCACTGGCCTGGAGACTGGAGACTGCAGTGGTCCCTGAATGAGGATCATCTGACTGCCCCTGTGGTTCTAGGTCAGGAAGAGCACGTGACCCAGGCAGGCATAAAGGAAGTGTGGGACCTGGGAGGAGCCACCCTGCCAGCCCTCAGGGTGGTGGTGATGGGGGCTTAGGGAGCGGATGCTAGAGGACACCAAACAGAGGTCATAAAGGTGGTATGCAGGACACATTTGTCCTTTCAATCTATTGTATTTGGCTTACAGAGTGCCTCTCAAAAAAGGTTTAATTATGTCCAGACATTTTCATATAAAAGTTCATATTTGTAGTTTCTCTTGAAAAATTGGAGGATCAGGTTACACTGTGTGAAAGGAGAGCAGTTGGCCAATCTATCTGGTGGAAGAGTTACCACAGACCCCATCATTCTCTAATGCTCCCCTTCACTGCTCATGTTCTCTGGTTGGACCCCTCTAGACCACTCTGTTAATAGTCCCCACCATTGATGGGGATGCCCTCTGTGAACCCTTGACCCCTGCCCATGACCCTCAATCTGGATATGATCCTCGTTACCTAGAGAGGAACTTGACAGACACTCAAGGTAATGACTAGAAGCAGAGTCAGAACCGAGTGTTGGGAACAGCGAGGGAGGGTGACCCAACCCCAGGGTCAGAGATTCAGAGATTTGGGCCAGGAACCTAGTGGGTACAGACACCACAGCACTCAGGGGGCTGTGTGTGGTGTGGCCTCTGGCTTCTCTTAGGCTGGGAGAGAGAAGGCCAGAACTTATTTTCCTGGGCCGCACCACAGACACAGGAAACTCCATCCATCCTAGGGGAGACAAAGGGAAATGAGGCTCTTGAGCTTTCTGTTCCAGACAGACCACAAACTTCCAGGATAGATGATAGACATCTGAGCAACTGTTCTCTACCCTAAACTGAGGGAGAGACAGAAAGATTGAGGGGCAGTCTCTGTAGCTTCCAGGGGCAGGAACAGGCACACACGCTAAGAGAAGCAGTACACAGCCTGGAGGTGGAGCAGGAGGAGGGGCAATAGGGAAGGACCCACCCCTAAAGGCCCCCACAGAGCAATTGCTGCCAGGGGAAAATGAGTCTGGAGGTGATGGGAATGGAGAGGGGCGAGAGAGACAAAGACTCTCAGAGAGACACAGACAGAGATGGGCAGAGAAAAAGACTCAGAGAAGGAGAAGAAGGGAAAGGAAGAAGGATACAGAGACAGACGCAGACAGACAGACAGACAGAAACTTACAGAGAGAAATAAAGATAGACAGAGAGAAGGAGAGAGAGACAGAAAGAGAAAGAGATGGAGCCAAAGCCACATAGAGGTAGAGGGAGACAGAGACCAAGAGAGGGCAGCTAGACAGCCATGTGCATGCAGGCAGCTGGGTTCTAATCTGACTTGGGACCACCTGGGAGAACTCCCCCCAACTCCTACACACCTGACCACCGTTACCACCTCTCCCCTTCTGGGGCTGCCCCTCCTGATGTGCTTGGAAGTGTGCTGTGCTAGCAATGCTGGCACATGCCTGTTGCTCACATATTCTTATGATGGCATCTGCTCTGTTTCCTGCCAGGGAATACCAGCAGGAAGGGCTCAGCCAGCCTGGGTATGTGCTGGGAGAGGACCACCATGGTTGGATGGGTTCTGCCATTGGCCAATGAAAAGGGTAAGGCCAGTGCCTTTCTCAGGACTCCTCTCTTTCTCAGTCCAGCCTTGGACCTCAGGCCCTACCCATGATGTGGGGCCTGTCCTCCTCGAGTACCTGTGAACTGGGGCTTTGGGATACATCAACAATAGAATCAAAACCATATTTTCCATGTTGGAAGACTAAGCCATGATGAATTAGGAAAGTAATAAAAATCAGAACTTTGCAGACCAATTTCCAGCCTCTCACAGCAGACTGGCTTCATGAATTCAATTTGGCACGCCCCTAAGTGTGCATGGTCTGGACCAAGGGACTGCTGGGCAAAGGCAGAGACATGGTTGGGAATGCTGAGCATGTTTCATTAAAGGCTGGTGATGAGGAGCATCAGGTGGATGCCTTGAAAGGCCATGAGCAGGTGATGTGTAGAAAATGCCCCATGAGAGTTGTGGCCAAAGCTAAACCATGGTCATTCTCAGCATGGTTTTCCAGCTGCTTTCAGGTCTGCCATTGCCAGCTGGGATCCTGTGTGAGCTGTGCCTCCGTCCACAGATCTCAGTCTTCCCAGCTTCTCCAAGACATGGGCCATCTTCTCTGACTCAAACATTCTTCCCAGCAAGCTTGAAGGCTGCACCCAGTGCTTCATGGAGATAAAACCTCTGTGTCAGATGGTTCCTCCACATCATGACCTAGCCTGAGCAACACACAGCATCAAAAACTGAACAGACCCTTTGGCGGGGTCTCTTCCATATCATTTCCATGCCTGTCAGTGGCCCTCGCTGGCTGGTACACACATAGAAATCCCTTCTGTGTAAAATCTCAGATAAGGGACATCAGAGTGTGTGGATACAGAGCCTCTGGGAAAGAAGGTGGGGTCTGTGAGCCACACTGTGGTCACGTACCCAGTTCAGGGGGCTCTCTCTGTGGGTGGTGGCCTCTGAAGTGCCCTGTGCCCACTCTGTGCTCCTGACTTTCGGGCTTTCCTCTGCACTTTGCACCGGACTGTCCTTCCTCTTGCACCTTGCACCTTGACCTCTCCTGGCCCTCCCTTCTTTTTTTTCCGGGACTCTCTCTTTTGGAGATTGGGACTCATGGCTCCTCCAGCCAATGGGAGACTATTATGGCACTGAGTCCCAGGAAGAGTTCCCTCGTGGGCAGATCACACACAGAGACTTCTGTGACAGCGACCTTAGCTGTCTTGGATGGTGGCACCAGCCTCATCCATGTGCTGAGGGCTCAGTCTGCTCACCTGTTCCCAGAGCTCAGAGGTGATGACCCAGCTCCAGGTTTGTCCCACACATAGATAATGCCATGTATAAACCAGGTGCATAGTTGTACATAATATTTTTTATTCCTTTTTACTTCTTTATCTCTATTTAAAAAATATGCCTATAAATCATATTTTTTTTAAACAGTATCATAATCCCAGCCTTATTTCAAAAGATATTCCACAAAAATAGAGTCCTAGTCTCTAGGATTCAGGGCGACTTCAGGATGAGTAATATTGACAATTGACTGGAGGGTAGACTCCATGTCCTCCTCCTGCAGCTCTCATGGTACACTACTCCAGCAGAAGTGCTCCAGGGCAGAACCACGGCTCCTGGGGATCTCTCAGTCCTGTATCTTCACTTTATTGAGCAGTGAGCTGAGTTTCCTTGCTTAGGCAAAGGTCTCCCCTGCTGGAGGAGGGCATTTCCAGGTTACCCCCTCTTAGACATCCCAGTCCATGCATTTTCATGGCTCTTGCTAATGTGATATACAAGGGGGCAGCCTGGCTGCCTAAAGGGGCTTTGAATAACAGCCTACCTACTCAGGTTAAGTGGCATCCCCACGTTAGAATGCAAGGATCAGGGGTGCGTCCAGGGTGGTGGGGGACAGCTGCTGTGGGAGAGTTCCCTAAACAGCAACCCAGAGCCTTTTTTTGAATGAAATCCTCTTGTTCAAGCCTGCCACTCCTAACAAGTTCCTGGCCTCTAACATAGCCCAACTTTCCAATCAGATGGGAGACTATCTGGGTCAGGGTCCGTCAGGGCCCAACTTTTCTCCCTTTTCCAGGCATCATCTGGCTCCCCAATTTCTCTGGTAATGACTCAGCCGGCATCCACGGTCTCAATATGTGAACACTGCCCCCGTGCATCTCCCACTTCATCTTTATTTCCCCCAGCGACTTCAAGCATCCATGTCCATCCTGGTGCTGCTCTATCCTCCCTGTTTGGCAGTGAAGGGAGCTGTTGATTTGGCTCTCATCCAAGCATCCTGTGGCAGGCTTATTACACCAAATAAGGTTGGGGACTACAGCAGCCCTGGGCTGGACCTCACAATCTCAAAGCAATCTCCTTACCATCTGTTTTTCAATGTCCTCTACAATTTTGGCCTTCAATATTCATATATGCTGAGATTCCATTGGCTGTCCACTGTGTTCCTCAGAAGATTGGCTAGGTGTTCCACCTGTGCACAGGGTGAAGTGGGCTCTACTCCCACCTACCTCGCCACCATCTTCATAAATGAACCCGAATAGCTGCAGCAATTTTGAGAAAGAACAAAGGAGGAGGAATCACAATACCTGATATCAAACTGTATAATAAGGCCACTATAATCAAAACATCTGGTACTTGTATAAGAGCAGACACATGGACTAATGGAAAAGAATAGAGAGCCCAGAAATAAACCCAAGTCTCTACAGTCAATTGATACTTGACAAAGGGAGCAGAAGCATAAAATGGAGTAAAATACCCTCTTCAACAAATGGTGTTGGGAGATATGGACAGCTACATGAAAAAAAAAATGAAATTCAATTACCAACTTACACTATAAACAAAAATAAATTCAAGGTGGATAAGACTTAAATATAAGTCATGACACCATTAAAGTCCTAGAGGAAAACATAGGAAGGAAAATCTCACATATTTGATGCAGCAATATTTTCACTAATATATCCCCTAGAGCAAGGGACATAAAGGAGAGAATAAAAAAAGGGATCTCATCGAAATAAAAAGCTTTTGCATGGCTAAAGAAAACAGCATTATAGCAGGGGAGGGAGGTGGGGATGGCTGGGGTTGGGGAGGAGTGATGGGGGTAAATACAGACAACTGTACTTGAACAGCAATAAAATAATTTTTTTAAAAAACAGCATTAAAATGAAAAGAGAAAGAACTATATGGGAAAACATATTTGCCAATGATATCTCAGACAAGGATTTGATCTCCAAAATATATAAAGAACTCACATGACTCTACTCCAGGAAGACAAAAAACTCAATTAAAAAAATGGGCAACAGATCTGAACAGACAATTCTCCAAGAAGGACACACAGAGGGCCCAGAGACATATGAAAAAATGCTCAACATCACTAGCCATCAGAGACATGCAAATTGGAACCACAATGAGATACCACTTCACAGCAGTGAGAATGACCATAATAAGCAAATCAACAAACAAGTGTTGGAGAGGATGTGGAGAAAAGGGAGCCCTAGTGCATTGTTGGTGGGAATGCAGACTGCTGCAGCCACTGTGAAAAACAGTATGGAATTTCCTCAGAAAACTAAAAATGGAAATCCTTTTGACCCAGCAATTCCACTGCTGGGATTACACCCTAAGAGCCCTGAAACACTAGTCCGAAAGAACCTATGCACCCCAATGTTCATAGCAGCACAATTTATAATAGCTAAGTGCAAGAAGCAACCTAAGTGCCCATCAGTAAATGAGTGGGTCAAAAAACTATGGTACATTTAGACGATGGAATACTACACAGCAGAAAGAAAGAAGGAGCTCCTACCCTATGCAACAGCATGGATGGACATGGAGAGCACTATGCTAAGTGAAAAAAGACAGATGATGAGGGACAGATACCATGTGATCTCACCTGTAAGTGGAACCTAATCAACAAAGCAAACAAGCAACCAAAATATAACCAGAGTCATTGAAATTGAGAACAAACTGACAGTAAACATAGGAGAGGTGGGAGGTTATAGTGGAGGGGAACGGGGGAATTTTTTTCAGGAACATCTATAAAGGGCACATTGACAAAACCAAAGGTGGGTAGGATCAAGTTTGGGAAGTGGGGATGGTGGGGGTGGAGGCAGATGGTGGAGGTGAATCTTGTCATCCAGCTCTCTGATTTGATCCTTTGCTTCATTGATCCAGCTTTTGATTCCTTCTATGTGGTCTTCAATTCAGAAATTGTATTCTTCATTTCCTCTTGGTTCTTTTTGATAATTTCTATGCCCTTTTTCATGTTGATATAGTTTGCAGTGAGTTCATCATAGTTTCCTTGTAGTTTTTGGTAATGCTCAGTAAGTTCATTGAGCTTCCTTTAACCATTGTGATGAACTCAATATCTGACAGGTGACTTGCCTCTATTTCATTTGGCATTCTTTCTGAGGCTTCCTTCTTTCCTATCATTTGGGGTTTGTTTCTTTGTCTTCCCATTGTTTGTGAGACTCTTCTTCTTAAATTGATCTGTTCTGACTCCCTAATTTTGTGTTGTGAACTTCTATGGTAGAAGACTTGTGAGATTCAGTCATGCAGTCTCCTCAATCTCCTGAACTTGCTGGTCTTGGGATGGTATTTATGTTGGCTCTCTGGATGTATTTGTGTTTTCATTGCTGTTGTGTCATTCCTTTGTGGGTCCTTCCCTCCAGCTGGTTGACTGAGGGTCACTCCATTCACAAAGAGTTGTATTCTGTTGTGCAAGTGCTGCCAGAAGAAAACCACAAAGCCCAGTGAACAAATTCACATCCACAAAAATATCTTCTTCCCTGCAATCTCAGTATCAACAGCAAATTAACCAGTATTAATAAGGGTGTAAAGAAGAAAGGAGAAAAATAAACTATAGTATAAATTCTAGTGACTTAATTTGTGTAAACTTGCTGGACAAGAAATGAATGTTAAAAAGCTATGCAGGAAACAAAATATCACAAATCATGGAGAAGACCACAGTGGATTTCATCTCAGTAGCCTTTAGTATTTACCAGTGTTTTTTTCTTTCTGTATCTTCCTTTGGTGATGTCAGATGTTGACCCTGTCTGACTTTAGGCAGCCTGTTCTGACACTGCCAGGAATCTACTGTGGCTTTCTTCTTCAGTTGTTAGTCTAGTCACTATACACTCAGCAGTCAGGCTTAAACCCTGTAGGGCAGGGCAGAATTCTTCTTGGTGTTGGGGCTATTGTTTCCCCTCAGGCTGCTTGTGGACAGATGGGAGTGGTCTTCCTGAGCAGGATAGCTGTTGTAGTATGGGTGATGACTCAGCACTGGGATCCTAGCACCCACTATCTCAGTTCTTTCCCCCAAGCATCTGTCCCCAGTCTCTCCTCAAGCATCTCTAGTCCACTCTGGCCCCCTTTTGCCAGGGGTTTATATCTGTGGCTATCTCCTTGGTTGTTAATCTGGTCACTCTGTACTCATCAGGCAAGCTTGAGCTCCACAGAGCCAGGGCAGTCTCTCTTGGGGGAGGAGCTGTTGTTTCCCCTCAGGCTGCTGCTGCTTGGAGGGATGTGGTCTGTCCAAGCAGGATGGCTGCCGCCATTTGGGGTATGACTTAGCACCGGGATCCCTGCGGCTACTCTCTCTGCACTGCCCCCAAAGCTTCCATCCCCAGTCTCTCCTTAGGCATCTCTGGTCCACTCTTCCCTCGCCTTTGCTGGATCCTGGGTAAGTGACAGAAAATGAAAATTTGTTCATTGGCCCTTTAAATGGTTCTTTGCATCCCCAGCAGTCCGTCTCTGGCAGGGGGCAACGCTGCCGCTTTTCTCCACTGGTTGTTATCTGTACTTTTTGGGCTCTGGTGTTCTAGGCTAGGGGTCTCAGCTTAGGATTTAGACCCCATTCTTCTCAGGGGGATCCAACTGGCCACTTAATTATCCCTCTGGTGCTCCCACCTGTGGGCACCCAGCCAGCCCCTCGAGTCTCCACAGCACTCCTTACCAGACAGGGTGTGCCAAAGGTAATTCTTCTGTGTGTCTGAGGTTATAAGGCTTCTCTCTCACTGTTGTTCAGTTGTTTGTTCTGGGTAATTCTCCACAATTTAGTTGTAGTTCCAGATTGATCCTGGGAGGATGTTAGTGTGGCTTCCACTCACTCCTCCGCCATCTTGCCGACATTGTCCTGGTTATTATTAAGTAATCTCTGAATGATGATATTTACATCTAAGTCCATGTTGTAATGGCATTTATGATTTTTGTGTTTTCACTATTGTTAGTTTTAGTCAATTCAACAAGAAATTTAAATACTTTCCCAATATCTTCATAAGGTTCACTGTACTATTATTAATATTTACTAACCATGCTATATACTAGACTTGTGCAAGGCCCTGGGGACACAGTCAAGAAACAAACTGGGGAGATTTCTGCGTTGGCCATCATCCTGTGGGAAAGATAGTTATTTGAAGTACAAATAAATTAAAAACATAATTGCAGTAAGCATTTTTCAGTCATCCTGTGTTTCATAGAAGCAATGAGTCGGGCAACTCAAGCTAGTCTGGAGGGCAGGCATTAGAGACCCGAAGGGTGGCTGGAGGTCAAAATTATGGAAACAAAAGGCTAGGGAAAGACACATGTGAGGAGGCCCAAGTGGGAAGGAGCTGGGTCTCTGAGGTGCTGAAAGGAGTCTGTGGCTGGAGTCGAGGCTGGTGTGACAGACTCCTTGTAAAGTTGCAAAGGGACAACTGTCCAGAGTACCCTGTAGGATGCAGGACCAGCTCTGCAGAGCCTGGATACACCTGGATTTCTTTCTAAATGTATCAGAAAGATTTAAAAGGCTGTAAGTGAGGAAGTGAAATAATCTGATTTGTGTTTTAAAAATATTATACTAGTTAGTCCACAGGATAGATTTGATGGGGGACAAAAGTATAAATGTGTTAAGGGGCCTTAGCAGTAACCCAGGCAGGAAGGTGCACTGGCCTGTGTAGATGAAGACAAGCAGCCAGAGCCAGGACAACTTCTCAGGCCCAGAGACAGGGGACAGTATCAGGGGGATATGGTGTTAGGGACTGAGCTAGAGGACACTGAAGGAGAAACAGACCTGGCAAAGAGGATGAGGTGGTCACTGTGGGCCTGCTGAGTGAGATGTGTCTGGGGGATATCCATCTGGAGCTTCTCACACAGTCTGGGCCCATTCGTACATCCGGCGGATAGATGGTAATTGGAATCATGAGGCAGATGAAATCATCTAAAGGGAACGTTTGGGCTGAGAAGAGCCGGCAGCAGGGCTTGGATCACCACCCGATCTGTAGCCTTGGGAGACAGAGCCAAGAGAATCCACTGGGATTATCAGTGATGATGTGATGGACAACAAAATCTAGAACACATGATTTGCTCAACGCTCTCCAGGTGACAAAGGCCTCCCACCAAACAATATCCCTTTGATTCCTCACCGAACTGTGAGAGGGGGCATGCTAATACCCACCTGGAGGCTGTAGCACAGAAGAAGGAAGGTGGGACTGGGAACCACAGACTAACAATTTCCACTCCCAATGGTTGTGAGGATCAAGTGACATGGTGCATTTACAAAACATTAGGCACATGGCCTGCCACATGGCTGTGGAGGTTTTAAGGGACTCATAAATAACACCCTATTATCCCCCATCCCAACTCACATTTAACTGGGAGATTAGATGCAGAAGACAGATCACTGGAAGACGAGTGACAGTATTGCTGATGGACAGCAGGCCCTGGCTTTGTGGTCCACATGGGTTGCTTACTGCCTGGCATCCTGCTGCCATCCTTCCTACCACACCAGGGGCAGCCCACTTGAGATACCCTGTTGACCAGCAGATAAGTCAAGCTTACCCAGAACAGAGAGAAGACCAGGAGGGAATGAGTACTGGGGCAAGGGGGACTCCTTCTGATGGTTCCACTCTCCCCAAAACTAGAACTGGGGACAAACCACCAGAGGTACGGGAGGAAGGCAAGGAGTGTCGCTCTGGTGAGGTCCCCCCCACATGGCATCATAAAGCCTGGGGAGAAGGGGTTTGCTCTCTACATACCTCCAACAACAAGCAATTGTAAATCCTGAGACTCTTTCCCTTCATGGGTAAAGATGTGGAAGTCTGGAGGAGGAGGGAGACAGCTAATAAATAATTGGTGGAGCAAGAATTTGCACATGGGTGTCCTTGCTCAAGGCCAGCCAGCCAGTATATGTGGTGTTCATAACTGAAGGCTGGGCTTGGTGTCTCTGCTTCCCTGGCCCCCTGGAGTTCTGGGTGGGTCCTGGGTGTATATGTGCAGTGGTGGCCTGTGGAGGGTTTATCCTCTTTACCTAGGAAACTAGCTTTTCTCTGACCTCTGCTGTGGGTCCACAGATGTGGCTTGTGGAAGCAGCCCTTGGCTGCCTCCCAACTCTCTATTTTAGGTATTGTTTTCAGAGCTATGAGGTGTGGCTCTTTCTACCCAGCTGGTTATGTCTGTCACATCTCTGATCTGAATTTTGGGTCATAGCTATCAGAACCTGGGGACCACCTCCCTTGAATGTGGTGTTTGGGCTCCATGGACATGGCCACAGTGTGGGTGGGGTTGACCTGGCATCTTCAGCCAAGATGCAAAACCCTGGCCCCAGTGTGGAACTTTCCCACGTGGGTCTGTTTATAGCTCAGCCTTCCAGACATGAGCCCCTGATACACTCACCATGGCTGTCTCCAAAACCTCCTCTCTCCTCAGTTCTCTATGTCCAAGAAATTCTTGCCCTTGCCAATCCTCCCCAGAGCCACAAAAGTGTCATTTATGACAGCTGGCTCTGGAATCCAATACTGGAACAGAGAGGCGACACCCCAAAAGCACCTATGTATTTGTTAGGATGGGGAAGGGAGAGTGGGGCTCCACTTGGAATTCCCTGTCCCAGTCTAAACACAGGTGAGGCATTCTCATCTGCCTTTGATGCCAGGCCTGTCAGCAGTATTTACAGTAAAAATGAGAATAACTTGTGTGACAGGCACACACCTTATTTTACTAATTTGGGTACTTGTGCTAGCTGAGAAGAAGTTCAATCCTAGTAATGTTGGAGACTCCCTCTGCATTCTGAGCTTATGAAGGTCTCAGAGGTCCTCTAGAGAGCAGGACACTTGGACCAGCCCACCTGTTATGGGGGGCATGCTGAGGTGCCAGTGTGCATAGTCTCCTCAAGCCCAGTGGTCTCCATGCTCTGCACCACAGGGTCACAGAAGCCTACACCTGAGCAGAAAACCCCTGCCTGAAAGGGGCCTCCTCACATAGCCACTGCCCTCAGAGGTCCTCCACTTCCCTCTGGTGTTGATATCAAGCTAGGCAGAACCTTCTCTTCTCTAGGGACTTTTGGTCCCTGCTAGTCAGGCAATCTCTTCTCTTTCCCTCTCAGCTTAGGCAGATAATTCCTTTCCTCCTACCATTACACCTTCAGGCTTTTGAAGAACACAGGCCAGGAATGGGGATCCTTTCTGGATCTGCTTCTTATCTTGTTGCAATCCTCCCAGGAAGGAGGGAACACAAAGGCCAACTTCAAGTCTAGAACAGGAGAGGGAACATAGAGCCACCACAAGTCACATCTCAATTATCCTGCCAACCCAGCTTTTACTTCCCCCCTTGATTTCATTGCTTACCTATTTGTGATCTCCAAAAAATGTGGTTTATTTTTCAAAATCCCTATTGTGTACATAGGAACTGGAATGAGCTTTCTGCTATGAGCTGTTATATTGCACTGATTGCAGAATTCACAAGAGGATATGGGAATGGAATGGGCTTGTCCACTCTGTTTGGCAAAGTTTGCCTTCCCGGTTTCTGTCACTGCTATGGAGCTTCAGTTTTAGACCTGTAGGGTTTCCCAGTCTTCCCAATGCTAAGACCCAGATGTCTTCTTCTTCCCTGCTCTCTCCCTTCCCCCTTTATTTCCTGTCTCCCTCTGCTCTTTACCTGGATGGTACCACCCCAGACTCCTGCTGGTGGTCAGTATTAGGTTTCACTAGCTCCCTACTGAGAAGTACCAGTTCTGGGCCTTAGGGTGCAAATAGGACAAGATGTCTTTTTTTTTTAATAATTACTTTATTGTTGTTCAATTACAGTTGTCTGCATCCTCCCCCCTCCCCTACCCCCACCCCCTCCAAACCCACCTCCCTTCCCTGTGTCCCTCCTCTCCCTTGGTTCTGTCCATGTGTCCTCTATAGTGGTTCCTGAAAACCCTTCTCCCCATTGTCCCCTCACCCCTGGCTATTATTAGATTGTTCTTAATTTCAATGTCTCTGGTTAAGTTTTCCTTGCTTTTTGCTTTTGTTGATTATGTTCCAGTTAAAGGTGAGATCATATGGTATTTGTTCCTCACTGCCTGGCCTACTTCACTTAGCATAATGCACTCCAGTTCCATCCATACTGTTGCAAAGGGTATAAGCTCCATCTTCCTCTCCGCTACGTAGAATTCCATTGTGTAAATGTACCATCGTTTCTTGATCCATTCATTTGTAGATGGGCACTTAGGTTGTTTCCAGCACTTGGCTATTGTGAATTGTGCTACTATGAACATTGGAGTGCATAGATTCTTTTGAATTTGTTTTTCAGGGTTCTTAGGGTATAATCCCAGTAGTGGAATTGCTGGGTCAAAAGGCAGTTCCATTTTCATTTTTCTGAGGAAGTTCCATACTGTTTTCCACAGTGGCTGCACCAGTCTGCATTCCCACCAACAGTGCAGTAGGGTTCCCTTTTCTCCACATCCCCTCCAACAGTTATCTGTTGCTTTGTTGATGATGGTCATTCTGACTG